>NDXB01005929.1:0-79673 GCA_002631895.1 Agapornis roseicollis | reverse complement strand
TTTCCCTTTTTTTTTTTTTTTTTTTTTTTTTTTTTTCTTTCTATCACCACATTTGATCACTTCAGTTTGATAATGCTTTTTTTTTTGTTACCAGAAAGTGAACTATGTCAGGCTAATTGAGCCTGAAGGATATGGCATGGCTTATGTAAAGCAGATAAAAGAGGGACTAGTTTGGGAGCAGCAGGAGAATGACTTGGGGGTGTTGGTTGATGGAAGGCTGGACATGACCTGGCAGTGTGTGCTCGCAGCCCAGAAACTATGTCCTGAGCTGCATCAGGAGTGTGACCAGTAGGACAAGGGAAGGGATTCTGCCTCTACTCTGCTCTTGTGGCAATCCCCTGCAGTCCTGCATCCAGCTTTGGGGTGTCCAACACAAGAGGGATGTGGAGCTGTTCAAGTGAGTCCAGAGGAAGCCACAAAGATGATCAGGGGGCTGGGGCACCTCTGATATGGAGACAGGCTGAGAAAGCTGGGCTTGTTCAGCCTGGAGAGGAGAAAGCTTCAGGGAAGCCTTACAGTAGCCTTCTAGTAACTAAAAGTTACCTGCAAGAAATCTAGAAAGGGACTTTTGACAAGGGGCTGTAGTAATAGGACAGGACAGAATGGCTGTAAGATGAAAGAGGCTAGACTGAGATTAGACATTAGGAAAGAATTCTTCCCTGTGAGGGTGCTGAGGCACTGGCACAGGGTGCCCAGAGAAGCTGTGGCTGCCCCATCCCTGGCAGTGTTCAAGGCCGGGTTGGACACAGGGGCTTGGAGCAACCTGCTCTAGCGGAAGGTGGCCTTGCCTGCAGCAGGGGTTGGAACTGGATGAGCTTTAAGGTCCCTTCCAACCCAAAACAGTCTACAATAAACTGAAGTTTTGAATTTTCAAGCATAGCTTTAAATCCAGCATTTGCATTCCAGCTTCAGTTGTTGCTACCACCCCAGTAAATAAGCACAAATATAACACTAGCAACCTACTGGCAATTAATTGCAGCTGATTATACATTGTATTTGTGAGAAGCAGTATAATAGTGGTAGGTGTTTTTTCATAACTAAAATTCAGGTAGGCTTTGAAAGGTAAAATCTCTACCAGTGGCCAGGCATCCTGTATGCATGGTATTATGTATGTTAATGTGGTATTGTTCTTAAGAGAGTTGGAATAGAGTTGGGGTGATAGGAATATTTCACATACCTGATCAGTCCAATTGGAAAACATCATAAATTATAGATAGCTTTAGTAATACATCACTTGGTATTGATGCTGGAGAGCTCTGGCTAGCATCAGTGTTCAAGTTTACACTTAAACCTTGTAACCACTACCATCAAGAAACACGTTTCCTCTTTTGGGATCCCCTGTGCCGTGGATTTTGTGTTGTTTTGGGAAAACAACACAACCTTGTGATCTCTTTGTCTTTCATTTATATAATTTCTTGTAAGCCATGGTTTTAGTTTCCAACAGTGCTAATGAAGCATCAGTGTATTTTTTAACTGGAATATCTTCAGACCACACTTAAGTATATAGGGAGTGGGAGACCTAGTTAGTCATCCAAACTTAGTCTGGTACTTTCATCAAAGAGCAGCCCTTGCAGTGTATTTGAAAGGTTGTGGGAAAATGCACTGATGTAAAATGAATATTACACATTCATTTTGATGTCTGTGAACAGTCAAGTCACTAAATATATTAATACAGCTGGAAGTGTGGGCAGTGAAATGTACTTTGTGTTGCCTGTAGTGCATTGCTTCACTTAGGCTTGAGTTATGCACTTTTGATCGTACAAGAAGACAAAAATTACTCTGTTCTTTAATATTAGAACTTTTAAATAGTCTTATGATTTCCACTTGTTGCCTTTGGTAAGGCGTGACGACCTGGTTCAGGAACGGCGTGGTGCCCAGCCCCAGGCCACTCGGTCCATCTGCACACAGACACCAATGTGGTGGATGGCAAAATGGCCTTTATTGGTGAATAGCACAGCCTTATATGGCTTGGGTTTACAACGTCACTTGCTGCTTACGTCATTAGCCAAACGCTATTGGCTGTCTGTAAGGCTAACACGCTATTGGCTATCAGGGAGAGCAGCCCTATCTTCCCGTACATCACGAGATCTTCCGGCCGCCAAGCCCTGACTCCTATGTTTCTCCCCTCCCTATGCTTAACTAAATAGGCTAAAAATTTCAATATTAAATGTGAGATGTTAAAAAGCTATGTTAAGCTATGTTAAAAAGTTATATGTTAAAAAATGTTAAAAAGGTTTAAAAAGGTTAAAAGAGGTTAAAAAAGGTTAAAAATTAATTGATAACAGCTAAATGCTAGAAAAGATATATATCATGATCTTGTGGTAACATACTTAAGGCACGCTCTTAAAACAGTTGTCGGTGTTCTACTAACATGATGTTAATTTTCTCTAGTCGGCTCTTGACAAATGACACAAGTCTATTTAATATACAGGGCCCAAAGGTCAGTGCCGATGTGATCATTATGATTGGTCCCATTAAGGTAGAAATCAGGATGGTTAGCCACGGTGAATAGTTAAACCACAATGTGAACCACCCTTGTTGGGCTTCCCTGCCTCTTTTTCTTTGAGTTAGTCCCTCTCTCAATTTAGCCATTGAGTCTCCAACCACTCCGGTGTAGTCAGCATAAAAGCAACATTCCTCTTTCAAGGCGGCACAAAGGCCTCCTTGTTGTAGGAACAGGAGATCTAATCCCCGTCTATTCTGCAAAACAACCTCTGCAAGCGAGCAGAGGGATTGTTCCAGAGAAGACATAGAGTTTTCAGTTTTTTGCAGATCCTCATCGATGGCGGTTTGTAGGTGAGATAGGCCTTGTTGCTGGGTTGCCAGGGAAGCCACTCCTGTGTCTGTGCCGGCTACTCCCAAACCAAGCAGCGTTGCTATCATTACTTGCTGTTAGTATTTCTCTTTTCTGAAGTCTGCCGTGAGTTTCTTCCCAATAGTGGTCCATCTCTGCTTCTGAATGGTACAAGACTCTAGGAACAACCAGAATTTGCACACAAAAGTCAATGGAAACATCAAAATGTTCAAGGGATACACAGGGGGTTACTCCAGATTGATGGCAAACCCACAGTCCAGATGTGGACGGAATCGCCCATTTATAGGTTCTACCAATCGCAGTGGTATCTATACAAATATTACTATTCCAGTTTGTTAGTGTTACGTTTCCAAAACACACGCCTTGGCCCCGGATTCAGAGTGATTCCTTTCCATGTCGTGTCCCACCTGCAGTGAGACGGACTATTGTCTAAAGAATAGCTAAAAGGAGCATCAAGGGCAATGCCCTCATAAAAAGGGGGATGCACATCATAACATAACCAACAGGAACTTGTGAGATTTGGGTTAGACTGATTCAATGACTTGAAGGTAGCATCTAATACACTAAAAAATGGCCTGTCGGGCAAATGGAGGGAGTTCACTTTTGAATTGCTTAAGGGAACTATTTGTTTAGGTGGCGGGGGACTGGTTGGTATGGGGGTGGATATCGGCAAACTTTCTTTTCTTTGCGAGTTAGTATTTTTGATGACCACCTTAGGGCCAATCCCTGTGCTGCTCTTTACTTCTTGGTTTTTAATAAAAACCAGTCCTCCTCTATCTGCACCGGGTTCCTGATATCTAAAGCCCCAGGTCTTGCCGAAAGTCCATGCCAGATCGTTACTCTTAGTTACATTTAATATAAGATATTTACACCACATTTTTGCTTGCCATCCTCCATGCCACCCTCCTCCACGTGGCCGTGACCGACCATCGTGCCTGGTGCATCCGAGGGGCCCCCAGTTTGCCTTTAAGTACTTGTCTGGTCCTGCACCTGGTGTCCAATCGGAGGCTATAGTTTCACATCCCCAGTGGGAACAATAGTATTGATTAGGGGTGTTGCAGTAAGATCTGCCAGGGTTAGAGCTAGGGCACATGTAGTACGGCATGTTTTCTAAACAGGGGTCTACGGGGACTAGATCGCAGGGGGATATCTGAAAGCCAGGAGGTCCTGGGGTAACGATTTTTTGTAGTATCTTCTGATCCGTCCCTCTTA
Organism: Agapornis roseicollis; assembly: GCA_002631895.1. Classification (NCBI taxonomy): domain Eukaryota; kingdom Metazoa; phylum Chordata; class Aves; order Psittaciformes; family Psittacidae; genus Agapornis; species Agapornis roseicollis. The sequence goes on along the minus strand of NDXB01005929.1, from coordinate 75,646 downwards.
CTAGTGTCCATTCCCATGGCTGATGTACATATGAACCACTCGATGGTGTTACAAGCCCTAAAATTAAAATCATACAAAAACATTGCAGCCCCCCTTCATGGGGACTGTCTCACCAGTGTTCGATTTTCACCGGTGCTGAGTTCCCAGATGTGGACAGGATGTTTGCTGACTCATTGTCCTCTCCTGCCACCGGGGTATACGGGTCACGGGGGCGTCCGACGATCCGGTCCTGTGGACAAAAACTCAGAGTTTTCATTAGCTTTATTCTGGAGGTCCGGCTTAATGGACTTAAGCGGACACCACTTAACTCTACTATCTTTTATAACAGCAGCATACCCTCGCCCTGTAAGGACTAGCCTCCATCCTTGTTCCCATTCTCCCAGCTCATTTCTGATTACAACTAGTGGGCCTTCCTCTAGTGCTCGGGTGGCCCAATGTTTTTGGGTGGGACTGTTCACCTCTTCTCCCCTAGGGAATTGATTTAATGCTGACAGAGCGGTTGCAAGCAGGCGTGCTTGGTCTCCCGAGGGGATGGCATTGGCAAAACCCTCTGCTTTTGGCAATACCTCTAATTTAGATTTCAAAGTTTGATTTGCTCGTTCAACTATGGCTTGTCCTGTGCTGTTATATGGGATGCCGTGTGTCAGGGTGATACCCCATTTCGAGACAAAAGCCTGGACTAATTTAGAGACAAAACTCGGGCCGTTGTCCGTTTTGATCTGATTTGGGATGCCAAGCCATGCCATAGCCATCAGCCAGTGTTGAATGGTCGCTTTGGAGTCGGTCTTAGGGTGTTGTGTAGCCATGGTCACTCCGCTATATGTGTCTACGATTACCGCTAGCCATGCTCGAGGTTTCAGCAACTGACAGAGCGTAAAGTCCATCTGCCACACCTCAGAGCCCTTAAGACCTCTGGGACTGACTCCACTGGACCACAGTGGTGTTTTCTGACAGTGGGGACACGTGGCTACTATGTGTCTTGTGTCAGTGACTGAGATCCCGCATTTTTTTGCTAGCACTTTAGCTCTGATGTGGAGAGACTCGTGTAGCTGACGGGCATCACTCAGCGTCCACAGCCCTTTTGTAGCGGCGTTCACTTTATCATTGCCGATTTGGAAAAACCCTTTGATTGGGTTGTGACTGTTGATGTGGATGACCGATATGGTGCCCTTTCGGGAAAAAAGTGCTTCTTCCAGCATTAGAGCTACTGTAGATGTTGACACGCCAGGCCCTGACATGGCTAAGCAAAGTTTGGCCACGAACATCAAATTGGTCGCTATGTTGAGATGTTCCATTGGGAACAGTCCACACGCTGGTACTACGGCCGTCGCTCCTAACTGTTGGACAGAGAGCACATAGTTGGTCATTTTAATACAGTGCCATTCTCCTTCTGATTGCCATACTGCTGCTGCAGTTGAGGTCGTTGAAGATGCATCTGTGAAGACTGTTGGTCCCTGTTGAGGCCAGTCCATGACCTTCTGTGGGAGATCGATGTTGACAATTGCCAGCATTTGAGTCCAGGGGGGTTTGCAGCGTACCAGACTTCTCCACCGAATCCGATCAGGGCTCTGACATCGCCACTGATTGTGCTGGGAGCTGCTTGTGAAAGGGCAGGTATATCCTGGCAGGTTTGATACCTAGGAGTCTTAGGGCAAGCTTTCTGCCCTTCATGATGAGATTACCAAGGCACTCGACTCCTGGAAGGAATGCACATGACGGTTTCCCCAGAACTACCCATTGTATTGGTTGTGCTTTTTCAGGGGGGCCCTGTACTAGTGCTCTTACTCGTCCCCCTTCCGTGAAGTGTATGTACAGGTCAAGTGGTACTTTTGGGTTCCACCTAGCAAGCGTGCTCGACGACACCTGTTGCTTGATAAGTCAAGAGAGTTCATTGCTCCTGTCGTCAGAGTTTTTTTGCTCCCATGGGTGTTTTCCTTTTAAAAGATCGTGCAGGGGAGCCATGATTTCAGGAGGGATCAGGACAATGTTACGGAGCCATTGCAAGGACCCTACCAACTGTTGCATATCATGGAGTGTTTGGATGTGCCGNTCAGAGTTTTTTTGCTCCCATGGGTGTTTTCCTTTTAAAAGATCGTGCAGGGGAGCCATGATTTCAGGAGGGATCAGGACAATGTTACGGAGCCATTGCAAGGACCCTACCAACTGTTGCATATCATGGAGTGTTTGGATGTGCCGACGGATTTTCATTTGGGGAGGGGTTACATAAGAACCTGTGATCCCCACTCCCAAAGAACTCACACATGGTCCTCTTTTAATTTTCGCGCTCACGATTTCAAATCCATTTGTTTTTAGAATTTCTGAGACCGTTGACACCAGCTGGTCCACCTGATCTCCTGTCGGTGCGGAGATCAAAATATCATCCATATATTGAATGATAGTCGCGGTAGAATCACTGCGCCGGGCCGGTGCTAGTGCCCGATCCACTGTAATCTGGCAGATAGTAGGTGAGTTGATCATTCCTTGAGGTAGCACCTTCCACTGGAAGCGTAAATTGGGGCGTTTGCTGTTTGGAAACACAACGGAAAAAGCAAACCACTCCTTGTCCTCCTCATGCAGGGGTATCAAGAAGAAACAGTCCTTAATATCAAGGACGACACAAGGTTGCCCTTCTGGTATCATAGAGTTCATGGGTAGTGCCGTTTGAACAGGGCCCATTGGTTGGATTTTCTTGTTTACTTCATGCAGGTCATGGAGAAGGCGAAACCTTTTGCTGGTCCATTTGGATATTACGAAAACCGGGGTGTTCCAGGGGCTAGTGGAAGGCTCTATATGACCTAGTTGTAATTTGCGGTCAACTAGCTCAAGAAGAATGTCCATTCAAGGCTTTGACAGGGGCCACTGCTCGACCCACACTGGGTCGGATGATTTCCACGTCAGTTTAATTGGTGGATGTGGGTGTACAGCAGTGGCCCTTACAGTAAATTTGTCACCCTGGCCTTTAGTAGGGCTAGAGCGTCCCTTCCCAACAGCGGTGGTGCTCCTGACATGACATATGGAAAGAGGGTAATGGTTCTCTCCGGCCCTTTTTCAGTGTGAAGTGTGATTGCTACCAGTTGGGCACTTTTCTGAGCTCTGGTTAATCCCCCAACTCTGCCCACCATGAGAGCGTCATCCAGTTTCCAATGTGGGGGCCAGTTTGTCTCAGAGATAACTCTAACATCTGCTCCAGGATCAATCAAAAGGGGGACACTAATGGTGGTGCCGTCTGAGGTATCATAGAGGGAGCAAATCCCCCACACTATTGGTGGGTCATCACACTTTACTGCCAGCGCCACCCTAGGGTCTCACCTCCAGGGGGTGGTCCTTGCTGTCCCTGAGGTAGGGATGGGTCCGGCTGGACCGTCGGTTGGACCATAAAGTTGGTCGCTTCTCAAAGGGGCAGTGGGTTCGGGGGTGCCCTGCCCCATCCGGGGTTGGCATAGTTGGGCCGCCTCATGTTCCAAGTGGGAGAGGGCTGCGCGCGGCCCGGGCACCCTCTCCCCCTCCCATTTCCCTGGGGGTTTGTTCTACACTCCTTGGCAAAATGCCCTTTCTGTCCACAGCCCCAGCACAGTCCTTTAGATCGATTTTTGCGTGAGGGGAACACTGTTGGCGGGTTCCCCGACTGAGGGCAATTTGCTGCAACATGGCCTGTCTGGCCACATTTGAAGCATGTCATTACATTAGCCATTGCGGTCTGGAGGGCCACCTGGATCGGAGCTAAATGCTCTTCCTTCGCGACGTGCTTAATCATGTCCGCAATGCTCGACCCCACTGGTAGCTATCACAAGATTTCTTTGGTTGCCGTATTACACTGCTGACATAAACATTCTGCTATGAGCGGGCCTTTTGCCTCCGCAGGCAGGGATGATGAGTCGACCGCTGCTTGGAGACGGTCTACAAATTGTGTAGAACTTTCACTTTCACTTTGCCTTATTGTGGACCATGGCGATGGTTTGGCAATAACTGAGGAGGCTGTGCGAATAGCTTCTCTGGCGGCACGAGTAGTTGCCATAACCTCATGGGCCCGCAGGCCATGGGCCTGTGCCTGGGGGGGTGATCATTGCTGGGTCTATACCCATTAGTCGCTGCAGGCTAGAACCATGTAGTGGATGATCTGCTCCGGTCACTTGAGCCAGTTTCTTCATACAGTTATCTTCCCATTCCTGTTTAAAAACAATCATTCCCGCCCCGTCAAGAATCAGTCTACAAGTTTGTTTTATATCGAATGGGAGCATGTTGTCTCCCCCGAAAATACCATCTATAGGGGTGGAGACCATGGCAGAATTAAGTCCTTTGTCCGCAATTGCTTTAACAATCGTTTGTATATCCTTAGGGTTTATTGGTGAGTAGACCCTTTGTCCCCCATCTGTCACCCAGACCGGGAACGCTAGTGTGGCTGTTGGAGCCCAGTCGGTGCACGCAATCTTTATTTTCCTCCAATCCGTGAGAGGGAGTTCTCTCCCTCACAGTTCCCCTTTAGACTGGATGGGGATATTTTGGTTCTTGGCTATGTTTACCTTCGTTTCCTCCTCCGAATCCGAATCAGTGATCCACTCATCCCAGCTAGTGTGTGGTTCGGAGTCAGAACTTGACTGACTGGGTACTTCTGGGTCCCAGTACCGTTTTGTCAGGCTCTGGCCCTGACTACTTCCGTTGTGGAGGGGCCCCGGGCTTCAACCCCACCTACTTCCGTTGTGTTCGGGCCCCAGGTCTGTAGGCTGTGAAAGTGTGCCTCCTTCAGGATCTGGTTGATATGGAAGTAAGGACTTTGGCTTAGTGCAGATTGCTCATGGAAGGACTGAGAGGAGACGGGGCTGGATCCTGCAATGACGGCGTTTAGGCTGGTTTCTGCACCGCATGTTCTGTCAGGGCTGTTGATGCTACTGCAGCTGCTGCTGCCGCTATTGCTGCTGGAAGACTCAGTGTCCCAAGAGTCCTGAAGGACAGTATTCCTGGTACTACGCTTTGTCTGGGGAATGTGACCATCATCTTCACTGCCATTCTGCCTCCTCTTCCTCTGCCTCGCTCCCCTCTCGCTCAGCTGCCGGCAGTTCATGGCGAGCCGGGCTGAGCTATGCAGTGCGACTATGGATGGGACGGGATGGGTCTGTCCGGTGGGAGCGTGGCTCGGCGTGGCCTGGCCTCGGCCTGGCCCCTGCCCGCCGCCCACTGCTGAGGGGAGGTGGCCCCCGCCCGGCTCCAACCGCCACTTCCGGCGTCCTTGACTCTTTCGAGGTTCCCTCACGGAGGTCTTGGGCTTCCTCTGTTTTGAGGTTCCCGTAGGACCCTCCTGGGTTATGATCCCGGTTCCCGGGTTTCAGCACCGCTTGTTGCCTTTGTTAAGGCGTGACGACCTGGTTCAGGAACGGCGTGGTGCCCAGCCCCAGGCCACTCGGTCCATCTGCACACAGACACCAATGTGGTGGATGGCAAAATGGCCTTTATTGGTGAATAGCACAGCCTTATATGGCTTGGGTTTACAACGTCACTTGCTGCTTACGTCATAAGCCAAAAGGTATTGGCTATCTGTAAGGCTAACACGCTATGGCTGTCCGGGAGAGCAGCCCTATCTTCCTGTACATCGCGAGATCTTCCGGCCGCCAAGCCCTGACTACTACATCCACTGCTCAGTGTCACCTTAGATTTCTCAGTGTTCTTTTGAATTGATCCCTAAGGAAGTTGTAGTTATAAAAGCCAAGCAGATTGTGGAAGATAGAGAAGTTTCAGCATACTGTAAAGTTTCTTCCACCTAATGACTGCTGTATAATGTACTTTCTTTTCTCATGAGGATAAAGAAAAGCTTTTAATCTGTATACAGTTTTTAATATAATAAATATGTAAATGGTAAAGCTGGAATTGAACTGAATATTTGATGGAATATCAGAGGTAAGCAGAGCAGATAGGAATGTTGTAAGATTGACACTTTATTAGCCATGTTAAGCTCTTTAGGATATCTCTGCTTTTATCCTTATTTTACTCATATGTAAGTGTCAAATGCCCTGAGAAGTCTGAGTTAGGAATTAAAGCTCTGTCTGTGTGAGTGTTCACAGCTAAATAATGTTTCTTTCTACCAACTAGATGAGAAGAGTGGCTTAGAAAAGTAATACATCAATTTCTGGTTCACAGGAACAAGAGCAAAAGGCTGAAGAAGAAAGAATTCGGATGGAGAACATCCTGAGTGGTAACCCACTGCTGAACCTTACTGGCCCAGCACAGCCTCAAGCAAACTTCAAAGTGAAGAGGAGGTACTGTGCACCCTGCACTGTGACACCCATCCCCTTGCTCCCTCTTGATACTCCAAGTCAGAAAATGTTGTCACTGCTGCTGGATTTTATTTCCTTCCTCAGGCCTTGTCACAGCAGTGTAATATAGATCAGGATACTGATGCATGTGTCTTCTGCATTTCTCTGAACAAATCGTCCTGCTCCATTGGTTTAAAAGAGAGGGAAAGAGATACTGAGAACTGTGTTTGTCTGACATTGTGCAGACAAACAGGACTACAGTAAGGGGCCAGAGTTCCTAAAATAATTCGATGTTGTGCTTCCCTTTAAAATCTGACTGCTTTGGAGCTTCTGTTTATTTTGTGTAGTGTAACTAGAATTAGTGATTAACAGTCATTTTTCTCAATACAGCTCTCATCTGCAGATATTCCAATGACTGTTGTGATTATCAAAAATCGGGCCATTAGATTAAAGGGGTTTTTTTCTGCTCTGCTCAGATGGTCTTTATTTTCTGTAAGATCAAATAACCTTCAATCTACTGATACTCATCTCGCTTCTAAGTCAGGAGCATGTAGGAGATGGCTTGGATTAGAAAAATAGATCTATTTTTTCTCTAAGATCTAGTGCTAGTGACTACTTGTTCTGTGTACGTTTAAATAGGAGAGCCAAGCTTCATTTATGTATTTCTGTAAGTTGCACATCATCTTCATACAAGCTTACTGAAGTTCCAAACTTTCCTTTTCAGATGGGATGATGATGTTGTCTTCAAGAATTGTGCCAAGGGTTTGGATGAATCCAAAAAGGACAAAAGATTCGTGAATGATACTCTGCGATCAGAATTCCACAAAAAATTCATGGAAAAATACATCAAGTAGTACAGTTTTATGTGCAGTGGTACTGAAGGACTCGGAAGGTCATGGGTGTTCCCTCCCTTTTCCTCAGAATTCTAGGCCTAATACTTGGTCATGTATTTCCATATGCTTTTCCAAGATCATCATCAGCTTCAGAATTCATAATTGCTGTGTATTGAGTTTTTATTCCTGCAGTATGTCTTCCTTTTCAGTTGTAATTAAATCAGTTTGTGTTTCAGGAATGTTTTTCTGTTCACATGCTTTTTACTGTTCACATTACTTTTTGCTAGCTGCCAGGTCAATGGTAGAGAAAAGCTGGTTTGCAGTTAAGTACTGTCAGTTGCTTAAATTGCTTTCCAAAGGAACCTGTATTTATAGTGATGCTGGTTTGTAACTTATGCTACTTATGTAAACATAGAATCGTAGAATAGAACATCAGTAATAGCAAAGGTGGGGAGTGGCTGAGTATGGTAAGCAGTGTGAACTGAAGAGAGCTATACTTCCTGCAGCAAACTGGACTTCCTCTGAGTAGCTTCTTAGAAACTTAGTTAATAATCTTCCTCTTTAGTTACTTTTACTCTTAACCAGTTTAGGGGGGTAGCTCCAGGTTCTTAGCAGTCCTGCTTTCTGGACTTTCCTGGTTCAGCACTTGTGGAGCAGCACCAGGTAATGCTCGGGGGAGGCTTGAGCAGGGGATGCTCTGTGGAACCATTGCAGTTTTCCTCCTTAACTGACCCCTGCAGTGCTGGCTCCCTCAACCACAGCCATATGGCTGCATGGTTCAGTGTGGTTCATTACTAAGTGTTGTCAGAAACTTGCAAGTGCTTTTATTAAAGGAGTGATCTCCTCAAAATACCCAAGTAGACTTTGTTTGCTTCTTGAATGTCCATTTTAACACTCAGTAAGATGGTATAAACTATGAATGAAAAATACCTTGGTTATAAAGGGATTTTTTGTTTCTTCTTTTATGTCACCTTTGTTGCATTTAAAATCATGGCCAAGGGATGCTCTGGGTATGAATCTAATGTTTGCAAAATGTGGTAGTTTCCTCTCTACCCAGAAGGCCACAGCAGCAGAACTCAGATGTGTTTATGTAAAATTCTTGCCCTTTTCCTTGCCTATGTTATGGTCAGTCTTGTTCATTCTCACACACACACCATTTCATAGGAATATTATTAGTTTCAAGTTCTTCATTTGAAAATATATCTGGTTTTCTTTTAAAGAGGGTTAATGTAGAGCAGTGTTTGATTTTTCTTTTTTCCTGGGCATGTCTCTGATATCCTTTACGTTTTCCATGCTTTCATTAGTGTACTAATGCCAGCAGCTAATACCCATATTTTAATTGGAAGCAAGATTTTCAGTGTGCTTAAGGTCATGTGAGCTTCCACAGCTACTAGAGGAATATGTGTTTGTTTCTTCACAGAAACACAGAGCGTGTTCCTCCTGTAGAAGAGAAGGCTTAGGGGAGACCTTATGACAGTCTTCCAGTACCTAAAGGGGCTCACAAGAATGCCGGAGAGGGGCTTTTTACAATGATATGTAGCAATAGGACAAGGGGGAATGGCTTCAAACTGAAAGAGGGGAGATTGAGATTAGATCTTAGGCAGAAGCTCTCCCCTGTCAGGGTGCTGAGGCGCAGGCACAGGGTGCCCAGGAAAGCTGTGGTTGCCCCATCTCTGGCAGCATTGAAGGCCAGGCTGGATGGGGCTTGGAGAAACCTGCTCTAGTGGAAGGTGTCCCTGCCTGTGGCAGGGGGTTGGAACTGGATGAGCTTTAAGGTCCGTTCCAACACAAACCAGTCTGGGATTCTTCTTCAAACTGCCTTATGGTTCTTGGAAGCAGAAAAAGAGGTTTTAATTCTTGATTTTAAAGCTACTAAAATCTTTATATGTAGGCAGCTTATTTAGAAGGGGAAAGAAGCAAAGAGCTGTGCTTGTCAGGGACTGGCAGTGGAGAAGCCAGCTACTGCTTCAGGTCTGACCAGCAGCATGGTTGTCACAGCAACGACAAAAATTACACTGCTCTTGCAGCATTACAAGATGTAATCACTGTGCCAAAGCAAGCATACGCTTGTATCGGAGAGGGGGAGATGTAGCCGAAAGGCCAGTTGAATGCATTCTTGGAAATCACAAGTGCATAATGCCATCCTCTGTGTACTCAAAGTAAGCAAGCTCTTCTTAGAGAAAATAATACTTCTAAGAATTTAGATGGCTGGGGGTGGATGAGGTCTTCCTTGGACACAGCAGGCAGTTGTTCTTCACACCTGCAGAGCACCCCTTCCTCAACCTTGCATAACGCATGGGCGTCCTCAGTCATTCTTCCCATTAGCTCTCTGCCTTTCTGATTTTGGAGCAAGAGCCATAGGGACCTTATAGCTTGGGGCTGGAGCTTTATTTTGGGCTTTTTGTGGCATTCTTGTTCAGCTCAGCCATAGAACTTGCAGATCCTATCTCTAACCTCCCTCTAAAGCTTTTGTATTTTAGCCTCCTGCAGTGTAAGCTGACCCACAGCCTGAGGACTCAGCAATACACTAACACAATGTGATAATTACGGCATATCAAACCTTATCTCTTGGTGGGTTTCGCATCATTAACTACTGAATTCCCTTCCATACTGGAAAGCTAAAGTGCCCTGTGCTGCTTGGCAGGGAAGAACCCTGTGCTCTCAGTACTGCTGCTGTATTGATGTTCCATTTTCTACTGTGCCTCTTGGAAAAGCCAAGCACATCACTTGTTCATGTAAAGCTGCAGTGTGACACTGAGTTCTTGAAGAAAATCAGCATTTGGTGATCTGCACCTCTGCTCCCAGCATAGGTTTTTATCCAGGAACCTCTGTTGAGTGTGACAAACAGGTCTGAACAAAGGCAGTGGAGCTGGGAAGGCAGCTGTCCTGGGAGGTGAAGTGGAGGAAACATTGGGCACTTCAGGGAATGCAGTATTTTACAGCTCCTAGTGATCGGGATTGTTTAATCCTATGGCTTTTGTAAGCTACACAACATGACATTTTGTAGTATCATTCAGTGATGATGAACACCTGAACTACTGTTACCAGTGGCTTGAAACAAAGCCATTTGCTTCATAGTTTCCCCTTGTTTATTATTATCCTTCGTGTAGCATTGGAAATGAAACCCATGATATGATTTCCACAGGGACTAAGTTAAACTTCTAAGTTGGTTGTTTTTTAAAGCCCTTTCTTCAAAACTTTTACTTGGAATATGTTTTATAATTCTAAAGGGATTAACACTGTGAGGAATGAAGTGTAATGATAGCCCTGCAGCTGGAAATAACTGTGCTGTCTGTATACAAGGTTCTGAGGTGTTTAGCATCTATTTGTCTTCATCTGGCAGATGGCTGAATATTAAAGAATTCATATGATTATGTTACTACAAAAGCATCTTTTTGATAAGTTCCAGTTCTCCATTAGCTTGAACTCTGCTTAAAATAAACCCTGGGGCAGAGGTGATCTGGTGCTTGGTCTGTTCACATTTGAATGCCTCACCAGTGCCTGCTGTGGTGGCAGCTTGGTGTCTCTTCTCAGCTATGCGCAATGGGTTATCTACAACTACGAATACCTCAAAGTCTGTCATGCTGGAGGCAAGATCTGAGCACAAGGTCAAACCATGACAAGGATGTGGGATGTTGCCTTGAAATGCTTCACTTCAAAGGGAAGTGTGGAGGATGCAAGTTGTGAAGGGATGTGCTGGTGCTCAGAAAGTGCTTAGGGCTAAAGTGGTTACTTGTATCTGCAGTCAGGGCTGGCTGGGGACTGAAGCCTTGATTCTCTTCCAAGGAAAGTCAGAATCACTTGGAGGGCTTCTCTGATTTGCTTTCTTTTTCTATGCTTAGTCTTCTGCAGTACAGAGTCAGGACAGAATCACAGAAATGGGTCTGTACCCGAAGTTCTCCTTCCGTCTGCTGTCAGCTTTTGGAATGAAATGGGAGTTGCTGGTCAAGAGCAAAACTTCTGCCAAATGTTGTCTTGCTCATCTGGGAGAAAAAAACTGGGATGCTTTTTCCAAAGAAATAGTCTTACGCTTGTCATGAGTTTGGCTGCTTTCTGCCTAGGCAGACTGGCACATCATTATGGTTAGTGATAAAAGCAGACGCAGCCTCATTGCCATGCTTTATGTCCCCAAGATATGGTTCAATCAGAGCGCAGATAGGCATGCTTGGAAAAGTCCTGTTTCCTAAAGAAGGCTCCTTTGAGTTCTCTTTCTGAATGGGGGATAAGCAGACAGAACAACAATGTTGTCATAGGTGTCCAGGTCACTCCTTTAAAATAAAGAAAACCAACACTGAATTCTTCAATCACTGTTCTTCAGTCACCAAGTTCAAAAACCAACTTTCCCCAGTACAACCTACCCCTGCTAGTGATATATGGATCCATCACATTTCCTACTGCAAGGCTTGTTCCAGGCAGTGCAGTAAAGACAGTGAATGTTGTGAGCTAGTTTAGATGACACTTCACTGCAACATCTTTATGTTTCAGGGCTGATTCCACGTCAATTGGAGGCATGGGTAAGCTGATGCTAAGAATAAGCTGATGATAACAACAACGCATTGAGTTTTCTGAGAGCTTTAGGAGTTATCCGTAGGTGTTGAAATCTATAAGCAACAGTTTTATGCTCACATCCTCTTTTAATTTAGGCTTGATTTTCAAACACCAGCTTTTAAAACCTAGGTTCTGTTTTTCAGTGCAGGCAATGAGAGGAATAATTTTAGACAATCCCAGACTCAGAAGTTCTTAAAAAAAGGCAAATTCTATATGTAAAACATTATTGTATGTAATAGCCCTTCTGTACGGAATACCCCTTTCTGCCATTTGTTCCAGTACAGAATCATAGAATAGCTTGGGTTGGAAATGACCTTCAAAGCTCACCTAGTTCAACCCTTCTTCAACAAGCAGGGACACCTTCAGCTAGATCAGGTTGCTCAGAACCACATCCAGCCTGGCCTTGGATGTCTCCAGGGGTGGCACATCTACAAGCAAGGTAGATTTAGCTAGGTGTTAGAGCAGGGGATGGTGATCAGGACTCTGGAGAGTATTTACAGCCACTGACCCAGGATGGGCCTGGTTTTCATTCCCCCTGTTGGACTTAGGCTGCAGAATTTGGTCTGTTGGTGGACTCGGGCATGAAGCTAAGGGGTGAAGTAATGCTTTCCCCTCTACTCTGAGATGGGAGGAAAGCAGGGTTTGGTTTTAGGCTCCGCTGCAGTTGTGTGGATTTGCAGGAGCAGCGCAGGAAGTAAACCCTTCCAGGACCCAAGCAGAGAGCAGGGTGCTGCCACACCAGCTCTGCCTGGCTCCATTCCTGCTGAAGGGGGTACACCTTCACCCCTGCAGTGCTGAACCGTGAGGCACAAGGCAAGGACCCACCTTAGAACATCTGGTAGCCCCAGTGCTCACAGCAGAGATGCAGGAGGTCTGAATTGATAGTACTCGAGGCAGAAGATGGAGGGAGAAGTGCTCGGTCTTGGTCACTTGGCAAGTTCATGGCTCATGCACTGGGTCCCTCAGTCTGGAGGCTATCAGCTACCCGTGGTCCTGCAGCAGGACCTGGGCACTGATGTCTGCTGCCAGTCTGGTGGAGCACTGAAGAGACACGAAGAAGATACAGTCCCAGGTGCAGGAAGGTAAATGTTGGTATAGACCAATGGCTGTGCTGCACTTAGGTGGTGAGCAGTGGTCTCATCAGGGATGCAGCCACCCTCTGGGATGTGCCTGGGCTGGCACTAACCCATATGGACCTCTGCCTTCCAGGTCAAACCACACAGGAGGACAGAGCTTGGGACACAGCATTGTCTTTGAGCTGCCCATAGCTCAGCTGCAGAGCACTAGAGCATGGCTGGATCTAGATTGGGAATGGGGAGTTAGGACATTTGGCATTAAGATTTTATTAAAATTGCATGGTTTTGGTCAATTAGCAGTGATCTGTCTCAGAAACAATTTTAATTCTAATAGAAAGTCACTAGCACCTGCTGGTTGCAGATGGGAGTGTTTATGGATAAAGCCTGTCCTTTCCATATTGCTGTGCCTGCCCGGCTGGCTCCTCTTTGGCATTTGTTGCTTTGGAGTGGGTTTGTTATTTCATTTCAACCATTTCTTCCCCAATAGTTACTCCTTGCCAAGAATATCAAACCTGAGAACTGGGGCGAGGATGCAGCAAGAAAATAGAGATGCCATGAGGAGCCTTGGTACAGGGGAATGAGAGAAGGGACTTGGACCTGGAGGGTGTTTGGACTGTGCTCAGCTGCAGATGGACACAGAGCGGAGCTAGCAGATGCAGGAACTTAAAGGGAAAGATAATACTAAATGGTGAAATTAAGGGAAGAGCTCAGGAGGTCAGAATGTGATGGATGAAGGGGAAAGATGAGCAGAGTGACACAGGCAGAGAGAAGCTTTTCCCACTCCTATAAGATGCCTTAGTCAAGGAGGTGGTAACTCACTGACTACGACCAGATGCAATCTGCTCTCACAGACCAGCAGGACTTGTTTCAGCTGCCACAAAGGATGGGTTTCAGAGTCTTAGCACTCATCACTGCTCTTTTGACAACCAGTTCAGGGACCTGCCAGCAGGTTTGCCAAAGCACCAGCATCTCCAGGAAAATGCTGACCAACATCTGAAACGGCAGCGACTGAAGGGTTGTCTGAGAGGGAGCTGCGAGCCTTTGAAGATCCAGTTCCTATCCCAGAATGCTTGAAAATCAGTGCTGTGAGACATCAGTCCTGTGACTGGCATGGCTCTGGTTCTATCTGGTTCTATCCCGCTGGTTACAGCAGAGTTATTCTTGGTCCTCGCTGCTGTAAACGGGAGAGCAAGACCACGATGTTTCTGAATACTTGGAATTGTTTTTTTAGCGAAGCGTGTTTTCTAAGTGGAAATAACAATAAACCAAAGCCCTTTCTGGAATATCCTGGGCATCCAGAGTCAGCCGCCTCTTTTCCCACTGAGTGCAGGGAGTCTGGTGGGACAAGCCATCCCCACCAGCCACAGGGACAGTAATAACTGAACATCTGAGAGCAGCACAGCAGAGGTGGCAGGTTGGGCTCTGGAGAGATGGTCGATGCTGAATGGCTTCATTATGGGACTATCCAGCGGCTGCTGCTCCGAAGGAAAGGGATTTGTCAGCAACTTGGAAACTTCCCACAGGTTTTATTTGCTGATGCAGCAAACAGTGGGGACAGCAGGGCTGTGGTGGGGCCAGCACTGGGTCTCCAGCTAAACCAGCCTCTGCCAGCACAGGGGTGCATCCAGTGTGTTCTCCTTATGGATTTTAATCCTCTTCTTGCCCTTGTAATGCCTGACTTTAAGGAAAGTCAAAGCTGGTCCCCACTGTGTACACATACAGGCTTGCCCTTTCTCAATGCCAGGTACATGAAGGAGCCTGATGCTCATGTGTTTTATTATCTTGCTTTGAAGCACCCAGATCCCAAAGCCAAGCCTTGGGCTCACTTGACTGCATCTTTGCAATCCTTTAATGCTACCCCAGCACAATGTGGGGATCACAGTGAAGATGAAACAACCTCATTTGCCCATCAGTGATCTCTCTTGCAGTGGCCTCTTTGTTACTACAGTACCAGGAGCTCTTCCACATTACAGGCTACAAGACACAGAGCAACGGGTCAAGGCAAAGCCAGAGATCCCAAGAGGAAGAAAACAAACTTCCTTTATATACACTGTACATTTTCTTGTCCATGCTCTATTTGCATGCTGCATTTTTGACTCCTCTCTGCCAAGCAGTGTTTATCTGGCATGGGACAACTCTCATTTAGCAATGAAGGACAGTGTCACCTTTCTGTGCCTTGTTTAAAGGTTATCTTTTGCTTGTGTTCTCCTAAAATGATTGAGCAAGGGGCACACAAGCAACCAAGGCAAAGCTACAGCACCCTGCTCCCTGCCATGTGCCTCCAGCTATGGAAGTTTGAGGGGAAATGAAACATTGAGTCAAGCAAAACATGTCAACTCTGATTCAGAAGGGTCAAAGCAAACCCATCCCCAGGAGACAAAGAAGGAGCTTTCAGCTTCTATTGCTGGCTGGTGTTTGTGATGCATTGGGTCATGGTAACACAGATGAATACTTTAACAACGTTTAGAGTAATCTGTTTACACAGGAACCGTGTTTTACATCAAGGTCACTGCTATTGTCGGGATTTTTTCCAGGAACAGAACCCTCTTTCTTTGGAAAACCAGATGAAAAGCTGCTATTTTTATAAGGTGGAGCAGTTCTAGTACTCTTCTCAGCGCTGGAGTGGCTGAGGGTGAAGGAGCACCAGGGCAGCCATTGCCCCATTGCATTAGCCCATGCCCAGTGCTGAACCTTCCCATTACCTCCCTGTGCCAAAGGAATGATCTCTTCTGACTCATTTCCCCTCCTCGCTTCCGTGTGATCACGCTCTGGAGCCGAGCACCCCTCCCCATGCCAGCCAAGCCGAAGGGAAGATTTGCTTTGTTGGCTTTGGGAAACAATGAGCTTTATTGGGAGCTGGAGAGACTCCTGGCAGCCCCAGCATCCTGCCAGGAATCACCGTGTTTCTGCCAGAGGCAGCTCTCTCCCTGCTCAGACCCCATCCCATGACAAAATCCCTCCCTGCCTGTTAAGGGATGGCTCCATTCCAGCTCTGGGACCTCTGTTCCCCTCTTGTTGGGATGCTCTGGCTCAGCATCACCGATGGGGAGGCACAGTCTTTTTCACATGCAGCAGCGGCCATAGTGGGTCCAACCTTGAGGACCTTGATTCTGTATACAAAGGTATCTCCTGCATCTGATATTGAGGTCTTGTTGGTCCCCCAGGCCTTGCTTTTTGTGTGTTAAGTGGGTGACACCAAGAGACGATGTGGCTGAGAGGCCCTCTGGCTCCTCTGTATGGATTGGTTTATGTCTCTGTGGATGAAAAGGGAAAGGGTTGTGATTTATCCACAGTCTAAAACAAGCTGATCCCCACCGCAGCTCCCTGGAGAGCTGGGGAAGTGCTTTGGACCAGTCTCAAGGACAGCAAGTAAATCCACTGGAGTGGTGGGCCTGTTTCCCGAGGCATGTAGGTGTACTGGAAAACAAATGTGCACTTCCATGGGGACCACATGGATTTAAGGGTCTGGCTCTGAGCACCTCCATCCCTGGCAATGGCAGGCAGCTCCTCTTCATGGTGCTGCATGGATAAGTCCTTTTGTCTTGGGGAAGTGGTCTATGGTCCTTGGGTGGATTTTTTCTGTAAAGTGTTACATATGATGATGCATTTGCACCTCCCTTTTCAGTTCTGCTCTGCCAGACAGCAGGTCCCATTGCAGTGTTGCCTATTGCAACATCTGGCTGAAAATGGGTGAGCTGAGACAGTTAAGTTTGCTGATGGATATGTAAGAATGGTTGACGTTAGAATCATGGAACGGTTTGGATTGGAAAGGACCTTAAGATCTTCCAGTTCCAACCCCCCTGCCATGGGCAGGGACACCCCACACTAAACCATGTCACCCAAGGCTCTGTCCAACCTGGCCTTGAACACTGCCAGAGATGGAGCATTCACAGCTTCCCTGGGCAACCCATTCCAGTGCCCTTACAGTAAAGAACTTCCTCCTTATATCTAACCTGAACTGCCTCTGTTTAAGTTTGAACCCATTACCCCTTGTCCTAGCACTACAGTCCCTAATGAAGAGATAATTGCTATTACTCCCACTACTGGTTACAGCTCTGTGGGCCTTGCAGCAGCTATTTTTGGATAGGCACGCATCAATGTGTAATTCAAAAAGCAGCATCACCCAAATGGCACCTCCTCAAGCCTCTGAAGCCCAGGGCAAAGGGACCAAGGTATCAGCAGATCAAATCCTCTCCTGTTGCTTAAACAACTGCTTTTCTTGGCAAGGATCTGGTGGGAAGAGGCCTACAGCATCAGTAGGGAATCCTTTGTCCTGGAAAAAATGTGTATGTGTCAGTGTGTCCAGGGCAGTTGGACATGGAGCATGACACTGATGCTCAGGGTGTGCAATGTGCTGCTGGTTTCCAGGGACTGTGCTGCTTGGTGAGCTTCCTCTCACCATAGAATCAACAGTTAGCGTTGGAAAGGACATTAAGACCATCCAGCTCCATCTAATGACCGTCACTGCACAAAGTGCAAGTCAAGGGGTTTTGGCAGAAAGTGTCTTTGGGTAGGTGAGCTGTGCAGCAGTGACTCACAGCTTTGGATGCCTTGGTTTCTGGGTGCCCCTTTTGGGGTCACTTCACTGTACTCTTGGTTTCCATTGCTATTCCCTGGGTCGGGGAGCTCATCAAAGCCTGTGGCTCAGCGCTCCAGGTGGGTGGTGGGAGAGGAGCCTTCTTGTGGGCTCCGCATCCAGGCCACAGTGAGCTGGCAAATAGTAATGAACATTCAGCTTGTTTCAGAAGAGGTTATTTTCTGAGGGGGAATGACCAAACTGGGATGGGCTTTGGCCTCAGAAGCTTTAATTTCTGACCATTTTCCTGTTGACATTTAAACAATTCACTTTGCTCTCTGAGGCTGAGGTTACTCATGGCTAAAAGAAGGATAGGGCTCACACATGGCTCTCTCCCTCTCCCTTCCCAAGTGCTCAGCAAGCTCAGGCTTCCCAAGGTGAGGTCAGAAGTCATTGCACCAATCCACAGCTTTCCTGGGGTTTCTGGTTTAGCACTTTTTGCCCTAATGGTGCCATTTGGGTGATGCTGCTTTTGATCCCCATTTTGCCCAATGCCTTCCCTTCTGGAAGGAGTCTGGGAAAGCAACCAAAACTTCAGGGCGATGTTTCCTGCTCCGCTGCCCTGGGCCCCGTGGACCTGTCCACCCAGGGAGGGTGGAAAAGGGTACCCCAAGGCGTCATTGTTCAAAACATGCTTGCTTCAAAATAGGGAGGAAAAAGCAATTGCATTTAAACAGCCTTTTGGTGGTTTCCATCCACTCAGGGCTGGTTTCCATCATGTCAGCTCCCTGCTGCAGATCCACTCTCAGTTATTCACTGCCAGGTCCTCTCCTGAGTGTGGGGATGTCCTGGCCAGAGTGGTCCCAGGAGGGTGTCAGGGTATTTATAGCTGCAAACACTGGGAGAAAATGTGCTTGGATGGTGTTTCCTCTAAAAGCAGCAAATCCCAGAGGCTCTTCCTGACCCTTCCTACTGGAAACAGGATGAAAGTACACACTTAAATGAAATCACAGTTGCTGCAGCAGAAGATGCTCCTGAGCCTCTCCATTGGGGAGCAGCAGCAAGGGAAGCAGCTCCTGCTAGCAGGACCTCCTGGAGTGAGCTGAGCACCACATGGTCCAAGCATGATGCATCCCCAGCATCATTGCCACAGCTCAGGCAGCTCAGCCACATGACAGCACAGTAGAACCTCAGGGTCTACTATGGTGCTGGGAGGTAGTTTGGGCTGTGCTTCAAGCCCTCAGTTGTGATCTCAAATCTCATGTGCAACTTGGCTCAGCATCTGTGGGCTTCCTGCTGTGTAACATACAGATGGGAGAATAACCTGGGGACATGCAGATGTTCTGCTGATGGGGACACATCCATCCCTGAAGAGGATTACCCCTGACCCTTCTGGCACAGCTTGGAATGGGAAATGGAACACTGAAGGAAATGAACCTGCAGCTGCAAGACCCCATCCCAAGGGCAATCTGGTAGTTTGGCATCTTTCTAACCTTTCCTCATCATACTCTGACAGAGGGCAAGAGCATCCATCCAGCCCCTGTCCTGCCACTGCATTCTCCTCACATTGTGCATGCTCTGCACTGCTGCATTCAGCCTGGGACCCTTCGAGTTTAGGCTCATTTCCCACAACATGGAAGTGCTGTGTTTCCCCCTCTTTGTGGATGTCTCCTCCAAAAGCAGGAGACTGCCAGTAAGTGGTACTTGGGTCTTCCAGGACCCCATTGTGCTGATGGCTCACCAACAACTCTCTTTGGCATGACATTTGCTGGGGGACATCACCATTATCCATGAATTTGGGCTTTTTGTCCTATTAAATTTAATCCCATTTCCACTACTCCATTCCACAGGGTTGTTCAGCTCCTCCAAAATGATGTTGGTTTGGGGGTTTTTTTTTGGTGAAAATTATTACACATTTATGTTACAGCAAATTCATTCACATATTATCAGGGACTGTAGTGACAGGACAAGGGGTAATGGGTTCAAACTTAAACAGGAGAGGTTCAGATTGGATATAAGGAAGAAATTCTTTCCTGTTAGGGTGGTGAGATGCTGGAATGGGTTGCCCAGGGAAGCTGTGAATGCTCCATCCCTGGCAGTGTTCAAGGCCAGGTTGGACAGAGCCTTGGTGGCATGGTTTAGTGTGAGGTGTCCCTGCTTATGGCAGGGGGTTGGAACTAGATGACCTTCAGGTCCTTTCCAACCCTAACTATTCTATGATTCTATTCTATGATTCTATTCTTTGATTATTCCCTNTTTTTTTTGGTGAAAATTATTACACATTTATGTTACAGCAAATTCATTCACATATTATCAGGGACTGTAGTGACAGGACAAGGGGTAATGGGTTCAAACTTAAACAGGAGAGGTTTAGATTGGATATAAGGAAGAAATTCTTTCCTGTTAGGGTGGTGAGATGCTGGAATGGGTTGCCCAGGGAAGCTGTGAATGCTCCATCCCTGGCAGTGTTCAAGGCCAGGTTGGACAGAGCCTTGGTGGCATGGTTTAGTGTGAGGTGTCCCTGCTTATGGCAGGGGGTTGGAACTAGATGACCTTCAGGTCCTTTCCAACCCTAACTATTCTATGATTCTATTCTATGATTCTATTCTTTGATTATTCCCTTTGCCACTGGCATTGCCAGAAGTACCAAATGATCCCCAGCACTGACCCTTGAGGATCACCAGGAACCTGAGAAAGCCCTTACTGAGGCAGAGCACTGGTATCTCCCTTAGGCCATTTGCTGCCCATTCTCACAGTTTGCTCCCACCAGGTATAATTTCACATGGAACACAATAACAGAAAGTGCTGGAGTCCTGCAGAATATGCCTGAATGCCTTTCCCTTGCCTAGAAAATCAGTGGTTCAGGAAAGCTTGAGGAATTCTTTAGCAAGAATCCCATTTGGCAGAACTACTGCAGGTGAGCGGAGCTGCCCTCACCCAGGGCATCTTTCTTAAATCACTGTTTTCCAGCATCGCTTCTAAATGCCAAAGGCTAGGTTCAAATACTTGCTGCTGCCCTTGCCATTTCATGGCTGTTTCTTCCCTGACTCCAGGGTGGAGCTGGTCCAGTTTCCATGCACCCAGCTCTTTCGGATTCCTTTCCCCTTTAGATGTGGTCATTTCTATATGATGTCCATTCATCCACCTTCAGTTTGGCCTCAGATCCAGCATCCTCCCTCTTCCCAAAGCCTGACACCAAACAGCCACCTCGTTCGAGGGATGCAGTTTTAGTGTGTTCAGACTCCCCGGTCCCACCCTGGGCTCGCAGAAGCCACATTTCTTTCTTCTTCTCTCATTTCTGACTTGGGAATGTTTTGCTGGTTGTTTTCATTTCCTTTGCAAGATCTAAATCAGCTCAATTTTGGCAATTCCCACGTTCCCTGCGCTGCCTGACCTTTAACACAAACCTCTCTTTGCTGGTTAATCCCTTTTTCCATCCATTGCAGGCTTGTGGTTATCCCCAATATTCTTCCTATGGTAATTGTTCTTCCAATTAAGGCTCTGGCCTTCTCCCTGACAGGTTTCCTCCCTTGCCTGGGATTGCATTTCGGATCGTTGTACATTCCGTTTATTTCCCTGAGTAATTCCTTTAATTTCCCCAAATTCCCCCTCTGAAAAATTTAGCAGCAAACAACTCCTTTTTAATTTGAATTGAAATACAGTGAGGGCATTTGATCCAAGATACTTTTGTAGACAATTTCCTTTATAATGTCCTTACTTCTTATCAAAGCCAAGCAAAAAACCTTCCATCTGATGGATTAATACTTCAGCAACGAAACCAGACTGATGTGTCCATGGGTAGCTGCATCTCATCATTGCCATCAGTGCAACTGGAAGTTAAGGTCATCATTAAAGACACTACTCCCATGCTTACAGTGTCAGCTCTATGACAACAGCACAGAAATCCCTGTCCATTTCCACTCTGACCCTAATGATCTAGAGGGAAGTGCCAGCACTACCCTTGGATGACCTTTTGATGCTCTTTCCACTCATCTTCTGGTCTCCTTTGCCTCTTCATTGCTGCCATCTTGTGAAGCTTTGTAATCCTGATCCACAGGAACAGGAACGTTTGAGGAGCTTTGAGGCTTACAGGTCTTGGAAGGCTGCATTCTTTGGGGCCTAGGTACAAATAGGATGTCGAACAGCTACTCCTGCTGCAACAGGTTAGTACTGATGGTAATTTAGAAGGAACTCTATGAACTTATCCCCAGTGTTTTTCAGCACCAGGGTTGCAAAGCTCAATAAAAGACATCACGAACCATTTCATCCTGTTTTCCATTTGTTGCTTTAATACCATGCAAGGACCCAGCCCTGCTCCTTCTCTTCTGTTTGCTTCCTGGAGATAAGATCAGGTCCTTCACATCTCTGTCTCCTGTCCTGAAACCTGGAGGAACATGTTCTGCCTTTACTGCACTGGGGCTGGTTACTCTGACCTTTATTCCTAACACATGGTTCTCTTCACAGCTAAGTGACACACAGCTCTCTTATGGACCAAACAAACATTAACATGACTGAGAACCATTTGCATCACTGGAAGGAAAGGTTTAGAAGAGATTGGAGGGGTTTAACAGAGATGTTTCATCAATATGAAGGGGAATGGCTGCAACGTTCAGCCCAGTGATGCCCCACACTGCCCAGCAAACCATGCACGGTCATCTGTGTCCCTTCCAGTTCTCCTTCTTTCTATGATGGTCTGCCAAGGGAAACCTTCAATGCATACAGCATCCAATGGGATAGTCCCTGCAAATGCACTTGGTGATGGGTGGACTCCAATGTGCTTACCTGCTGGTCTAACGGGACACATGGAGCTGGTGGGTGAGGAAGAGACTGCTGAGGGGATTCCCAGGCATTGCTCAGTGCCCGAGCAACCCTGGGGCTGCTGCGCCCTTCCATGCTATGATCCCGAGGGACTACCATAGGTCATGATAACACAGCACTGACAAGGGGCTCTGGGACCCCAGGGCAGGTCACACAATGTGACACCAGAGCTGCTCCCAGGGCAGGCTCTGAATTCCCTTCTAAAGGTGAGTCCTTGTGTTGAAAAAGGCCTCTTCAGCGCTCCAAGTGCATTTTTCACATGGGAAAAGCCTTGCTGCTGGTGAAGGATCCAAGCAGAAAGCCGCCGGGTGCCGGGTGCCAAGTGCTGGGAATGTTTGCTCTAATGAGGTGTATGAGATTCCTCTCTCAGGCTGAAATGGTAGCTGGTTTGAATCTGACAGATCAGCTGGATGATGAGGTGAGGACTTACCCACCGGCTATGCAGTAACATAAAGAGTTCTCAAGAGCAGCCCAGTTCCCATGAGCACATCATCCCGTTTTCTCCATGCAAACTCAAAGCCTTGGGCTTGGGTCAAAGTTTTTACATGGAAAGGCCTAAATTTGAGCTGCCCTGGCTGCAGCCCATGGTCACGGCGGCAAAGCAGCCTTCTCCTAGCATGGACATGCAGCAGAGTCTGGAATCAAATTCTTCATCTTCCAACCCTTATTTTGCCACCTGTGGAGAATGAATTTATTATTCTTATTCTTTTCTCACTAATTTTCTTATTCCCTTTGGTGAATGGAGTTTCTTATTATTCTTACGCCTATTTTTATTTTTCTTATTTTCTTCTTATTATTCCAGTTCCAATTTCTACTCTTTTTCTTATTCCTATTCCTATTATAGAACAGTTTGGGTTGGAAGTGACCTTTAAAAGTTATCTAGTCCAACCCTCCTGCAATGAGCAGGGACATCTTCAACTAGACCTGGTTGCTCCTGTTCTTAGTCTCAGCCTTAGTTTTATTGTTCTTATCATAGACACATAGAATCATAAAATCCCAGACTGGTTTGGGTTGGAAGGAACCTTAAAGCTCATCCAGTTCCAACCCCCTGCCATGGGCAGGGACACCTTCCACTAGAGCAGGTTGCTCCAAGCCCTGTCCAACCTGGCCTTGAGCACTGCCAGGGATGGGGCAGCCACAACTTCCATGGCAACCTCTTTGTCTATCCCTTCCTCTACTATTGATATTACTGTAAGTACCGTATCACTATTGGTATTAGCATCACCATCACTGTTGTAGGACAGAGCGATCCTTTGGACCACAATCCGACTGTGCCACGGGCTACACAAGAAGCTCACGACTCCCATCCTGGAGCCTTCCCAGTTTAATCACCAGGTACAAGCAGGCAGGATGGGGAAGGGGCAAGTGGCCCCAGCACACAGCCAGACCCCTCCCTGCCCAGGACCTGGCACGGGGCTGCTGGAGCCCAGCACTGAGACCTGCTGGTGGTGTTTGGGGACAGGGCTGGGAGCGCAGCCGCAGCCAGGGTCGGGTGAGGCTGCGGGGCCCTGCACACAGGAGCTGGGTAACACGATAAGGAGCTCTTGGCATCCCAACACAAAGGCTCATCCAGCTAAAAAAAGCCCTGTGGTGGGGGTGAGGCATTACTAACACCCAAGTGAGAGGGATCTTACTCCTGCGCCACATTTAGGCTCCAGGGACTTGGACAACGATTTCATTTTAAAGCAGAGGCGCACCGAGCTGATGCACAGATAATAATAACAACAGCAATAATACCATTTACAACCCGAGACAGTGCTTTTGGGCCCCACTGTGCAAGGCACTGTACCAACACCCAAATGAGTGCAGCCCCTTCAAGCTGTTCAATCTTTAAACAGGGAACCATAGGGAAATGGTGGCACACAAGGACCTGAATGCCTGAGCTTTGCCTGCCTGCTTTTAGGTTGAGTCAGAAGAAGATGTGGGAGACAGGGGGGTGAGAGGGATGGAGCAGAGGCAGGATGTGAGGATGAACCAGAAGCAGCATGGGTGAGAACATGAGGACATGTTCTGCAGAGGAACAGGGCATGGAGGGGGAGCATGTCCCTGCAGGAACACAGAGCACAGCTGGGGATGCTTCCCTCCAGAGGAGCAAGGCATGGATGGAGATGTGTGCCTGTGGAAGAACAGGGCATGGATGGGGACAGCCCAGGGCAGCCCCTTCTGCTTACCCCATTCCCCATCAGGTTCTGCTGCCCCAGCACTGTGCCCACCTCAGACATGGATTTGTGCAGGTGGTGGCTTTGGCTCTCTAACCCACTTCAGCCCCAAACCGAAATGGGGCCAAACCCACACAACATGGGCTCCCTGTGGGTGTGAGGTGAGCCATGTCCCCATCCGCAGGCTCTTCTCCAGCCCCTGTGGGTTCTCCATCCCTGCATCCTGCTTTACCAGGGCCAAGGAGAGATCAGCAGCTTCCCGCTTCACCTGGATGATGGGATAGACTGATCCTGCTCCTTTGACAGACCTGGGGTTCAGATGCTCCATGTTCCCCATAGAGGAACCAGGACTTAGCACTGCTTTGATGGGGTTGGGGCATAGGTAGCATCAGAGCAAAGTCATGATGGCCACTGGTCCTCCAGTGAGAGCAGAAACCCACTGGATTTGGTGCTTGGCCAACTTGCTGCTGGGTGTGCTCTGAACTTGGGTGGAATTCACCCCCTGAGCAGCAGTTCTTTTGTGTGGACCAAATCACAATGCGATTGTAAGAGTGAGCCTACCAGAAATGGGCTTCTTCAAAATGAGGTGACCTCCACCTCCTCACACCCTGCAGCACCATTCTCCCTCTCACAGCTTCTACCCAGTGGGACTTCTCCTGCCTGGGTTGATCAAGTACCAAGCTGGGGCCTGCACAGGGATGTTGGCTGCTGCTATGGTCCTGCATCCTCTCCCTGAGCCCAGCTGTCCTATGGGAAGCTTCACATGCCTGGAGGATCACTGCTGCCCACCCCACTTCTGCTCCCAGGGCAGGCAGGCAGGCACTGGGGGAGGCTGTGAACAAGAGTGAAAGAGGGCAGTGAGCAGACAGGGAAGTCACCATGATCACAGCATGGTTTGGGTTGGAGGGGACCTTAAAGCTCATCCAGTTCCTGCCATGGGCAGGGACACCTCACACTAGACCAGGCAGGGTCTCCCAGGGGGTGGGGGCACTGCCATCCTCCAGCTTTTAGGCTGCTGATAGCTCTGCCATTGCCCCTCCAAGTGGTACCCAGGAAAACACAAGCTCCAATCCATCCATGGGTTCTCAGCCCCCAGTAAGATATGGGGGCAATGCGGACCTGGATCTCGTCTCTCATCACTGCCCTATTTCACATCAAAGGGTGCTGGCAGAAGACCGAGGTGCGGGCTGCAGTGAGGCCATGCAGGGTTACTCTGGAAAATATGCACGCTGATATTTTATTCATGTGAAGCTGAAGTGGTTGGTATGAAACAAACCAGCTTGTGGTGTTTCATACCTCGAGTCAGTGAATTCCTGCGCTTGTTATAGCTCAGGAATGCTGGGCACTCGCAGTTGGTTTTACAGGGCTGTGAAGGTCTGGATGGACATTAATCACTGCAGGGACAATGACAGCTGCTGTGTTTTACCCAGCCCTCAGGCAGGTATTGAACTGCTGCACATTGCACCCTGATCTCCCTCTTTGCTTTGGACTGCAGAGAGGGGGGTTATTAACCTGTGGAATCACTGGGTGCACTGGTTTTAGTACTGGGATTCGAGGGGTGAATGCCCAGCACATGGCCTTAGGGGCATCCCTGCACTGTGCTGCTCCCCTCCAAGGCTGACATTCAAACAGCATTCCTGCACCATGGGAGCGAGGAAAACTGCTTCCCAAATTTCTATCGTCTCTGTAGTAAGAGTTACAGACCTGTAAGGAGATGAGACTGGGGTCTTTTAAACCCTCACCACTGCAGGCTGATGGCCAGCACAGACCCATCAGGTAGCACCAACCCACCCCCTGCTGTCTGGGTGAGCAGCTCATCCACCACAGGGTACCCAAAAACCTAGCTAAGGGTGGTGCAGGAACACAACAGGATGCTCAGACACAGACTGCCTTGGGTTGCATCCAGACCCCAGGCTGGGGATCCTGAATGCAAGCAGACCCCTGGCAGCATCCTTCCTGCTGGTGATGATGCCTGCACTTTGCATGTGTTTCACTGCAGCATGCCTCAAATCCAGCCCCAAGAAGGATTTAATGATGTGAGAAATCACAGCTTTTCCCCTAGAATGCTGTTTCAAATCACTGCTGTCTGTATGTCTGCTGCACCACAACGCAGGGAGGAGAGAACCCTGGATGTGGTACCACACCAAAGCAGAAAAGACATCGCAGCTGTATAGTGCACTGAATCCAAGTTAACTGGATTGAAAAGGTCCAGTCATTTTGGGTGGGACTTGACTTGTGATTTTGGAATGCTTCTAGATAACAATTCTGTCGATATTGTTAGCTCTTCTGAGCACTCTCCCTATATGTGGCAAGTGAAGGGATCACTGTCCAGTATTGGGAACATGGAGGAATAGGAGATTTTAACATTCAAACAAACTGACTCTCAATTGCATGTTTTTGTCTGAGGTTAGTACGTAGCATGTACTTATCTGGAGACAGCTTTACAGGGATGCTCTCGTCGGCTGAGGAGCCATGCACACAACCCAAAAATGGGATACACCTCCTCCTTGTTATACCTGAATACAGTTGGCCATGAGGCTTTTACCACTCCAACACTGGTTTGGACTCTGTTAGTTTCTTCTCTCCATGGCATTCAAAAACCAAGCCAAGCCCCAGATTTCCCTGCCAAGTCTTACCCATTAAAAAGCTACAATCTCAGCAATCACCAGATTTTTGCTCTTGGTGGTAAAGAGCCAGGACACCACAAACACTTCAGCTGCCATTGAAGATGGAGTGTTCAGGTGGGCCTGCTCGCACAGGGAACATGAGGCACTGGCATGTGGGTGAAGGGAGCCACTGCTCGAGTTACTGCAGAGCCCCTGCACCTTCACTGACACAGTCCTGCCTGGGATAGGTTGGGTTTTAACATATGTGAGGATGTAGGAAGAGGAGGCTGTGACAAGCAGAGGAGAACCCACAGGGGAGAGATGCCCTTAATGGCTTTCATGCTTTTCATGCCTGCAGCTCCCTGGGACCTGGTTCAGGAATTTCCTAACAGACACTTTGAAGAGCATGTGAGAGCCTGCTGAGCAAACCTCCCTCCCTCACTCAGAGCCACACACTTGGGTAACTTTTGCTCTCCTCCCTCCATTTATTCCAGTTGCATAAGCAAACACAGAGCAGTATTTCCACAGGAGCATTCCCCTTGCCTGCCCAACAGCTTGAAACGGGATCTGATCTATATGCCTTACTGAACACGTTACAGTAACTCAGGAACATCTAGCTCTACCAGGTATTTGGGTATCTCACTCACACTGACCAAACCTGCCAAATAAAGAAGGCCCAGACCCTCCAGAACAAAAATAGATCAATGTGAGTGCTATACAAAAGCGTCTCATTCAGTTTCCACCCTCATTTCCTTCGGTGAAGATGATCTTGTTAAACTCCTGCTCTTCTTGCTTGGCAAAGCCCCCAGTTTGATGCTCTGCTTTGCAGACCCACAGATTTCATGCCCACATACACCTACTGGTGGCACATGCTGTGGGACTTTCATGGACAGCCATGAAAACCAGAGATGAGGCAACCTGAAAGTTATAGAATCAGAATGGTTTGGGTTGGAAAGGACCTTAAGATCATCCAGTTCCAGGTGGTAAGGACACCTCACACTAAACCATGTCACCCAAGACTCCATCCAGCCTGGCCTTGAACACTGCTAGGGATGGAGCATTCACAACTTCCTTGGGCAACCCATTCCAGTGCCTCACCACCTTCCCAGTGAAGAATCCTGAGGTACCACTTAGTCTTAGCACATGGTGTGCAAAGCTTCAGCTGTTTAAGAAGTCCTTTCTTCTCAAGGACTCGATATACTCACACTGGAAAAGTGAGAAAATAAACGTGTTTATACATTTATTATATACAATATTAAGGCACAAGTTCAAACAGCAAAGAATAAGAGATCTTTGGCTGACCAACAATATCAATATTTGCTGGGGGTGACACATAACGTTCCTCACTTCCCCCCTTATGTACAAGTAGCCCTCCAGCTGTACAACACTGTACACCCACTTCTCTATACAACCAACTACAATAAAAAATGACAGTATTTTACACCTAGTTACCAACCTCACCTGGAATGGATACAGCACAGTTTCCCAAAACACAAAACAGTTCCAAGAGCTGGGAAAACCAGCACAAATGGAGTTGTGCCGCTCTGCTGAGAAGGGCTGATACATGGCAGTAGTACTCCATGCAGGTCCTGCTAGTGCTCGGGCTGAGGGGGGGACCCACTGGTCCTCCAGATGTTCCCTCCAGGAAAACTAACATCTCTTGAGTTCAACATGATAAAGGAGAATGAACCTTTGGGTTTATTTGAGCTGTTGCCTACAACAGCAGTTGACCACACCATAGTCTCCAATAAACAGCTGCCTGTAGGTGACCATGAATCTGGGGGCAACATCAGTTGTAAACACACCTTTGGCTAGCAGGAACTGGAGGGACCATGGTCTCCATGAGGAGAAGGAGGAGTGCTGTACTCCAGCTGACTTGGAAAAGCTGAGCTGAATCACTACCAAACGTAACTGAAAGCCACGTCATGCACGCTGATCCCACACTGTTTCTGCTGGATGCCAAGCTGTCTGCCCGCACACACCCTGTTAAACAGCTTCATCAAAAGAACTAATTCAGCTGGTAACAAAATGCTTGAGGACTTCCGAGCACCTCAGTATCCTTATTTCCTGGGGAAACATGATGAAATGAAATGAAATATTCATCACTGCATTCCCTTGCTTTGTCTTCCTCCTGTCCCCCTACCACGGACATTTGAGGAAGGGCCACAGAGGGGGGTCAGCACTGCCACTCATGGGCCTGGCTTTTATGCAAACACAACGTTTAAATTAATTTTAGAGAAAACCACAAACCCAATATACCCATTTTACACGGCATATATTAAGCTGCATAACATCTTCCAAGGGTTTTACACATTTGGTTTCACGATGCAAAGCTGCTAATACTCAAAACGCACAGCTCACTTGCCTGCACAACCTGCCTACCACTACTTTAACAAGTGCAAAAATCAGGAAGAGGGAGACATTGACACATCTAATTCCATGTACACACATAAGTAAGTGCATAGATTTAACACAGCAATTGGTTTTGAAATACCAAAGGCATCAGCCAGGCAGTGTTGAGCGCATGGCTCTGGCCCCTGTAGGCGTTGAGGACTTCAGTTTTCAGTGAAAGCAGAGTTTAAAGTGCCTGGTGTTTTCACAATCGAGGGCTCTGATTTAATACCTACAGGAAGGGGTGGCCTTGAGTTAGCCCTGAGCACACAGCTACTTCCAGCACCCATCACTCTTCCACTCTTGGCAGCTTCACACAAAATCCCACCACCCTTTTTCCCAAAGACAAGGTCTTCTCGGTGTCCTTACAGTGCACCACGAGGTTCAGGAGCGGCAAAGCCAACACAAAAACACCTTACAGAGGAAAACTTCCCTATTGGCATGTGCAATGCATGAAGCAAATGGCATGCCACAAATAACACAGCCAGGGAGTTGGCTGTCTTACACAGTCACTACCTCTTACAGGAATCAGGGACTGAGCTGGAAATGACCCATGTTCCACCCTGGCTGAAACAAGGTGCAAAGAAACTGCAGCTCAGTACAGAAAACAGAGGATGCTCATGTACTGCTTTGCAGTTAAACCCTTCCTGGCCTGATCCTACACCCCTTAATGCCCAGCCCCATGTCAGCTTGAACAGCAGGTTTGTATTCTCAAGGAAGGTAGGACTTGGCTGTAGGCATTGAGAATAAGGTAACAGCCCATTCTTACCACGAACACACTGATTCTTCCACTACTGTGAACCAGTGCATGGTAAGAAGCATCTTCACAAGCAAACCCAACTTAACTCCACTGAAAACACACACCCCTCTGAATGCAACACACAGCCCCTCAGGGAGCTGAAGGATTCTTCCCTGACCTTCCCTCCTGGAGCCTTCCCATGGGTTGCTTCAGCAGGGCCCTCCTCCCTCCTCTACATTCATCCTCCATGGGAATTCCAGCCAACAACTGCTCCTACCAAACCCAGAATTCTCAGCAAGCTCCGGGATTGCAAGACACGAATATTTGCACTGTAAATCCAGCTCCAAGAGCAACACTTGTCCAGCCAGGAAAGAGGCACCTGACCTGCCTGCCCAGGAAAACCACACCACTTCAAACAAATACTCACAAGAGCCTCCCGTGTACACCTAAGGACCAATTATTCACAGAGATTAAGCAGCAAATACTTTTGAGAAGTTAACTGATACTGAGGAAGATGCAAGTTTCTCCTGGGTTATTCACAAACTCCCTTTGGCCTCTAAAGAGCCTGGATTTCACTCCCTGTCCCAGCTGCAGAGAGGCAGCAAAACAGAGCAGCGGTGTGCACCCAGTCTGTAACTTCAATACCTTCTCTTTACATCAGAAAATGCAGTTTCCTTTTCCTTCAATGATCCCCTTCTCATGCCATTTTCCATCTTCAATGCCCCTTTCTGTTCAGAAAACCCCATATGTTCGTTTCATCGCTCCTCTTCAGCGCTCTTGACTCCTCGCCTGGTCCAAAGTCTCAACATACCAGACTCAAGCTTTGTTTTGGGCACAAACTTTCTGTTTCTTTCTTCAACCTCTCAGGGTTAGTTCTTAAGGGTTGCACACCAAGGACCATCTCAGACCTGGCTGTATGCACACAAATCCCCAGAGACACAGTCCTCTGCTCAGATGAGGACTTCCATCATGTCTGTATCTGGAAACTCGGGCTTGTGGAGCAAGCTGCTCACTCTTCCTTTGCTGTCGGGAAGTTTCCCATGGCTGGAGTTCTCTGCAATGGGAAAGAAGGGAAAGTTGGTTTCCAGCTCAAATTCAACAGCAAATGGTTTGAAGCAAAAATAAACACATTTTTTTTGGGGGTGGGGGGGCACTCCTTAACTGCATGTCCTACATACTGAAAGCCACATTGGACAAGGAGGCCGAGAACATGTACTGCTCAATTCCCTGCACAATGACAGTAACTGTGTCAGTGTGCACAGACCGCAAGGGCAGACACAATGATGCTATTTAAGAGATACAGATCAAAGCAGCTCTTCAGCTGTGGCCCTAGAGAGAACGAGGCATTTGTCAAAGGCTTATGTCACTTTACCAAGCTACCCACTTGCCAGCTGATCCACGGTAGGTCTCCACATGTATATTTCTATTCTGCATCATTCTACTCCTATTCTGCATCAAAATTCAGGATGTTTTAAACACCACAAAGGCAATACACAAATAATCAGATAGGCAGTTTAATCTAAAATGTATTGCTTTGCCAGTGGGATGGGATAACAGAATGTATACGGTGAATTATCGCAGTGTATGATAGATGTTGTTAGGTGTTTATCTTCAGCACCATAGTTCTTGACAGTCAAATTCAGGGAGAAGAAGGACTCTGATTACTTACAAACAGGAAAAGCTTGTCTCAGAGTACCTCGAAATAAATTCCAATCTGGATTGCCCAAAACACAGCAATCCAGAGTTTCAAGGAATCAGTGATATTCAGCCCTATTAATAACACTTGGCATATTTTTAGAGGGAAGGCTTGCTTTTGAGATGAGATGAATATATAGGAAATGGGCTTTTTCAAAATACTATGTATAAAATAAACCTCTCTCTTGCTGGGTTGCAAACCAGCAGCTTCCACCTTTCAAATAATAAGAAGAATTGTATTTCTTTAATCCCTCCTTCCTAAATCTCCACTTCCTCCTTATTATTTCCCTCCAGGTTTTCTTTAAAATCAGTTAGGAAGAAAATGGTGCTTTCACTAACCACGTTTAGACTGAAAACAAGAGAAGGGTCTGAGTACATAAGCAAGTGTGGAGTATTTTCAAGGTGTGACACTGTACTTTTACTTTTGGCAGCATGAATAATTGCACTGATTGGAAACTCTGTCTGCCACAGGTGAATGGAGCTTTACAGGAGCATGAAGCTCTGTGAAACCAGACCAGGCAGCCTTGCAAAGCCTTCTCCCTACGATTTTAGCTTCCCTGAAGAAACCTCCTCACCACCTTACAAACTGTAAGGTATCACCCCCTCTCCATCAATGCTGGGTGTCTCTAAGGGCCTGATGACAAGCCCGGGTGTGGATGCTGGCATTTCACACTGGGGTCCAGCAGATCTCACCCAGTTTCTCGCCGGTCCCTCGTGTCGCTGGGGGCCGTGGGGCCGGGCTGTGTGATGGGGTGGTACCCAGCCGTCCACGGCCAGGGAAGGAGGCAGTGGCAGGCCAGAAGAGCTCGGCGCTTTTGTCCGTCTGGGTGCTGCTGTCTTTGCTGCCAGTCTTCGCATGGGAGGCCACCGGCGCTGGGATGGGCATGCAGGACAAGGAGGGCAGTGGAGGAGGCAGTGAGGGGCCTGATGGATGGTCGTGGTGCTCCTTCCCCAAGAGCAGCCCTGAAAACACACGGAGGTCTGTCACATCCCGGCTCAAACATAACTGCTGCCAACCCCATCCTAACGCAGAGCTATAGGGCACTGATCTGGTTATATCTTTAGACCTTAGCTTGGCTTAGCTTTTCCCCTTGATGCTGCCTGTTGCTCTCCTGCCAGCCACATGGTTTTTCTCCCTCAAAACAGCCTCTTGAAAGCAGCTGCCTATTCCTGCATCCTCTCTGCATGCCCATCCCAATGGTACTTACCCCTGGCACAGCCTTGCATGCCTTTATACCCCCATCCTGTGTGGCCTCAAGCCACAAGCATTCTACACTCATTTTCCCATTTAGCAGCCACTTCACATCATGCACTCGTACCCAAAGAGATGCTTACCCTCTTGATTAATTAGGCTTTCTCCATTGCTCAAATTTGTTATGTACTCCCACAAAGCTGCACACATCATCTGATTATGTGTGGGAGGACTTCCCCCAACTACAGCCTTCTATAATCAGAGCGAGCAGAATGATTTAATAGGATCAAAACACAATTAAGATAAAATGCCAGGTTAAAAACGACTGATTTTTGACTTCAGAACAAAGACACACATTCTGCCCATGGAAAGTGCTCAGGAAATTAACTGTCAGGGTAATGTGTGCCACAATCAAGTCACTCTTGCTTAGCTCAAGTACAAGGATTAGGACGAAGTGATGGATGAGGCAAAGCTTAACCAAACCCTGAGCTCACCTATGCTTCCCTTCCAGATCTTCTCTTCCTTCTTCTCCTCAGTTATCTGGTTGTTGGTGAGCGAGGTCTGGCGTGAATGCACACCTGTAGCAGCAGCAATGGAGGGGACGGACCTAGCCGGTCGTAGGCTGGCACTGTCGGCTTTCCCAAGGTCCTTCCGTGACCGTTGCTGAAGGACTTTGATCATGGCATCCTTCTCAATTATTTTGGCATGGAGATTCTTTATTCTGCCAAAACAGGGATGCTCTGCTTACAGGAATGGAAGAAGTGCTTATATGGGCATGTGTCCCCACCCTGGGGCAGCAGGATGGGCCTCTGGGCGTGTGTTGAGGGACTCAGACAAGGCAGCCCCCACCAATTCTTCTGAGGATAACCATGCACTTTGATACTGGCAGTGTTTCCAGCTCCTAAGCCAAAACTGAGAACTCTTCTGCAAGGTTAACTGAACCCACCTATTGCTGTGGCTTTACCAACCCAGCAGGAGCAATGAGGGCAGTATCCTGACCAGGCAGCAGATTACTTTTTCCACCAGAATACAAACACAAAGATAATTTCCACCCCCTAGGACATCAGGGTCAAATCTCATACAGACCCCAAAAGTGCTCAAATCACAAAAGAACAGGATTATCTGAGACTTTTTTCCAGGAATGATTAAAACTGAATCAAACCAAAGAATATTAAACCATATTATACAAAACTATAACAGTACCTGTACAATGTAACACCCAGATAATTATAGCCTGACCGTGACAATGCAGCAGCATTTTGTGAAGCTAAAATGCCTGGAAAACACCTGGAAAACCTACACATCCAAGGGAGACAGTGAGTAACTTCATGTCAGCCTTAGTTTTTCTAATCAGCTGTCTAATTTGCAATGAAAACGCAAGATCCTAATTTATCATTAATGAAGCCAGTGGTAAAACTCTATTCCTTCCCAGGAAGCAGGATTAGCTTGCATCTGTGAGTGGAAAACAGACTCCAAACCCAATAAAAACAATCAATCACTGATATTTTCCACAAGCAGCAGAAGTGGACTGAGGTTTCTGTACAAGTGTCAGTGTTTTTGTGGGGAAGCCAACACTGGCGAGCAGATTTTGAGTAGCTTTTAGTAAGATCCTAGAGGAATACACAGCCTTTCTGAAGGGATTTTTACTCATCAAAAAGCCATGTTTTCACCAGGAAAAAGTCTGGATTAAAAATAGTGCCCAGGTCTAAAACTCACTGAATGACACAGCCACATGTGCACTTGTGTGCTGAGAAAGGAAAAGCATCTGCAACAATGAACGCTACTCTTGCTGACTGCCTGTTCCCAAACCAATGTATTTTATACCTTCTACGACTTGTAAATGCATCTTTCTTAGTGGTGCTTGTGGTGCTGCATTTGGCAGGTTTCTTCCTAAATGCCAATGCAACCATGACACAATTTGGATATGGGATACTTGGTGCATCTAGGAGGAGGAATAAGCGGGCAAGGAGCAAAGAGCGAGGTAAAGGCAAGCCCTTGTGTTGCTGATTATGTAGGAGTGGGATTACAACAGCAGCTTTTACAACCAGACATTCTTGTTTCCAGAGAGGGATTTTCACCAAGATTAAACAAGCATTCAGCTTCCTCACGTGCTGACCTACTTCTAACAGTGGAACAGCCTCTATTTTGTAACGAGGTCATTTTTGGCACAGGGAAGGTAAGGAGGAAGTTGTCTAACGACAGCAACGCTTCAACCTGTGTTTTAGTGCTGAGGAGCACAACAAAGTGAAGCTAAACCCATCCTTTCCAGACATGTGTGAAGGAAAAGAAGGGCATCCTGGTTTATGTGAACCCAGCCCAAACACACAACAGGCAGGTATGGCACAACAGCCCCTTACGTGTATTCCATGTCCTGGCAGCGCCGGTTGGCTTGCACGATCTCCTCCTCCTCCTGCCAGCCCCGTACCTCCAGTGCACTCTCACCATAGCTGCCATTGCGTGAGTGGCTTGGGGCTGAGGTGTCCCTGAAACAGCAGGTCAACACAGTGAGAGCTGGGTTCCTGAGGCCGTGAGATAGGCACTTGCAGAGAAAACCCCAAACTCATGCTTGAAGAGCAAGCTAGTGATGGGTGCCTGTCAACAGGATGGGTCACTTTGGCATTGGGTCATCTTGCTGCGGGCTACTCTTGTCTCGGGTTTAGTCATCAATGCCATTCATTAACTGGGCTGATAGAACAGAGCATGCTGAAATAGGGGGCTATCCCCAACGAGGCTAACAACCACCTGAAGGACAGGCTCTGACATCAGAGGGACTCACTGGGAAATGGTCCCGAATCAACAAGATCACATTGCAAATAAGAAACAAAACTGCCCCCTTTAAAAGGTGAGAAGTAGCACAGGAATTCCTGCCTAGACTGGAGCGTGAAAGAAAAGGTTCATCCCCAGTCACACACTTAACACTGTTTTCAAAGGGAAATCTCATTTTAGGATGTTTTCAAGGGATTTGGCTTCTAAGAAACTGGGGCAAGAATTATGTAGTCATCCTCATCAATGGAAAGCCTCACTGAAGTGCCTTGTGTACTTTCAGGCACACGTTTTGATGAAAGCCGGAGACAGACCAGACAAATGGTGTGTGAATGGGAAGGGCTTTACACCAGGGCAAGTGAAGCTTGCTGAAAGGCTGAAGCATGTAAGTTAGTTCAGGCCAGGAAAGACACAGCAGGGGATATCTGTCTTTCGATATTTACAAGGCTGTTACAGTGTCATCTGTTGTTCATTGTCTATGTGTGGGAAGGACAAGAATCAGTTGACGTAATCTGCAGTAAAGAGGCTTAGCTTAGCTATCAGGAGAACCATTTTATTTTGAAGCTTAATGAAGTGACAAAAGACAGGACTTTAGACCTAACAGTAGCTTAAAATCCCATATTGCAAACTGTGGGATGGATGCAGCCGTACCCCAACAGTCCCTGCTCACTGCAATGATGCTGTGGGGAGGAGTTGCCTTCCCTATGCTGTGCACATTTGGCAGCCTGAGACATTGCTGTTCAGTCCAGTGCTTGAATCTGGTGCCTTGATTTGATGAGCTTTTGGACCTGGTCAGAAGGGTAAATGCTGCCTTGACCAACTATTGTATCTCACGGGCATGACAGCACAGAGAGGTGCATTAACCCTGGCAGCCTGACTCAGCAGGGAAAGGCAAGCAAAATCCAGCACTAAGAAAGCACTCATTCCTTACTATTCCCCCACACTTTGTGTGGTGAAGGGCTGCATCTTACCTCTCCGTTGCAGCAGTGGCTGCAGCGTTCATGGCAAAGTGCCTGATCGTGCTCTCCTCCAGGTACTTCTGCTCCCACTTGGTCATGTCCGCTTCCAGGGCCAGGATCCTCTCCTCCTTCTCCCGCACCAGCTCCATCAGGGCTGGGGCATTGTGCTCCGGGAGGCTGCTCGCCTGGTAGCTGCCCTGCCTCTGCCAGTGGAAACAGACAGATCCTCACCCTATGTCATATACAGGAGCTGCCGACCCTTTTATTCCCACCTCCCTGGAGCATGCAAAGACATCCCTATGTCTTCTGACAAGGGCAGGTGGAACTCCCAGGCTAAACCCCTGGAGCACAGGCAGGTTGACCATGTGTGCAACGCCTGCACATGCTTCTTCACACCATGCTGAAAGAGTAGGGATCCGGCCGCTCCCTGGATGTGCAGGGATTTCATGGGATACCTCAAGCCAAGAGAAAAGATAGGAAAAAATACTGGTAGGGAAAAGAAGCAATGAAGCTTTCAAAGATAATTCTTCCTGTTGGGACTTCATCCCATGGCTGGGCAGTGCTCAGTATGGACAGGCAGTTATTACCTGAGGGCTTATATATAAAAGCAGAAAAAACTGTGACATGTAACCTAGCTACATGTAACCTATGTGAAACAGCAGCTGGGAAAACACTCCAGACATGGATTTATGCCTGTCCCTTCTGGCACATTCTGTCATGTGCCCTCAGGGGATGCTTTGATGCTTTCTCTGGTGCAGCAGGTAAGTTTCCAAACAGAGGGGCAGAAGATCCCTGGGCACAGCAGGATGGCTCCCATGGGATGCTGACAAGCAGCAATGGGTGCATAATCCTTTGCATCTATGCTGCAAGGCATTATTACTCAGGCGGGATCTGTCCTATCCATTACAGTCACTTAATTAAAGCACCTACGTGCCATAGGTAGCTGTCCCAGGCTCCTCTCACTGCCAGTGAAGAGTGGAGGAAGATGGAGATCCAGTCCTTGACTCAGCAGAGGTTGACTGGGATGTGTACACACTGAGGGGAGAGGCACAAAGCTCTGGGAGAACTCAGTAGAAGCAAATGTGGAGTTTTTCCAATAAAGAATGCAAGATACTTGTTACCCTCCACAGTGCACTGTGCTGTGCTAAAGGGGACACCAGTGTCTTGGAGGCACTGGCTTCTCATCTGTGCTACACCATGAACTTCCACCAGCAAAGCTGTGCCATCACACTGCAGCGAGCACTGCAGCATTTCCATTCTCCAAATCACATTTCCTCCTTCTAGACATTTATCTTCTGCTTATGGCAAACCAGAGACATCACGGGAGGAATAAAGCCTATGCCTTTGGTGCAGTAATGACGCATTTGGAAGCTGCTTTCTGGAAATGCAATATGGAACAGCCCTTAGGAACTACAGCTGTGGCTGCTCCTGCAAAAACACTGTCAAATCCCTGGCAGGAAAGCAATGTTTTGGAAGCATGGTCCTGGTCTGTAAATGGCATCTTGGGACATCACTGGTGCCTTTCATCTTCTGAGTCAGAACCTCTGCCAGCCCTATGTGCTCAATTGGTTTTGGTCCTAGCTGTGTGTCAGTGATAATGAAGATCTGCCATTTGGACTCAGTTACCGACAAGGTAGAAACAGAAGAAATTCTCTGGCTGTCTCCTTGCTGTGTTTCTTCTGCTGACTCCAGTAAAAAGGGAAAAATAAGCTCTTTTTTTTCCCCACTGTGATGAGAAAATGTTTCAGGAGATATAATCAGAGAATATATATATTATATAATACATATGTAATGTGACTTATCAGGAGCTAACTCAGAGAACTCAACTCTGAAGTAAAAGATGGAGCATTTTGATTGCAGCATTACAGCTGATAAACTGAAAGATATAAATGATAACAGGAAAAAATACCCCAAAGTTCCTCCCGAAGCTGAGGTGAGACAAGAGTATCTTTCTTCTTAAACATTGCTAGAAGGAACTGGAGCAGGCATTTGAGAACTATGGCAACCCCAAATACAATCGCTAATCCCAGTGCCAAAAGATGTATTTTAAGAAGGAGAAATCTGTAAGTTACAGAGGAATTTTCTACCCAAATGAGCAGATACAGCCTGAACTGTAAGACAAGGACTTCACTAACAGTCCATCCAATCCTACCTATCGATTTGTTCCTATATTCCAGACCACAGAGAGCAAAACCTTTCCCAGTTCCTAGTTCTAGTTTTATCTTCACTACAATTATAATTGTGTTCTTCTCAAATGTCTTTCCATTTGCACCAGCATCAGCATGTCATCCTCCATGTAGTCTCTTTAAACTGGAGGACAGCAGGCTACAGAGCAACTGAGAAGGGCTACTGGAAGAAGACAGGCACAGCAAGCCCATGGTGGACATGGCAAGAAAGACTTTATACATCAGCAAGGAAAAGCCAATGTGGATGAAAAGGGTCTCCAGGGCGCTGTTGGAAGGGTGCTGGGGGATCTGCCCTGCCTCAGGGCTGCTGGAGAGAAGGGGATGCTCTCAGGTCTGGCCACCTCATGACTCTGCAAACCACTGATACTGGCTTTAGAGCTGTATCCCAGTTGCACGCTGTCAGCAGGAGCAGCCCATCTGCCTTGTGGCAGCACAAGCTCCATGTAACAGCTGCTTTGGTCTCCACTAATGGCTCATAAATAAGGAAGGGTACTGTAGCAGATGCATGCATTGACAGAGGTACAAGAGCATCATGTTTTGCTTATGTTGCTGTTTCTTCCCTAAACGGTGGTTTGATACACTTAGTACATCTGCTCACTCTCCTGGGGAGCCTATGCTCCTGTATTTGGCATTCCGTGCACCTGCAGCCTGGAAATCCTCCCTGCAAACTCCTTGTGCTTTTTTCTTTCCCCTTTTCACAGATGACTGGACTTTGGGACTTGGGGACGGAGGAGGAATAACAAAGGAGTAACTGTGCATAAAATACAAGCATAACACTACCGCTCTAAGGGCACAGGGCTGCCAAAAAGGAAAAGAAGACATACACAGAAATACAAATGAACACTTCTAGCCCATTCTGGGCCGTGCTGGTATTTAAATGATTATTGTCTGAAGATGACATTGCTTGTCTCCACAGCTCTCATGGGCAGAGGTTTCTGTGAACCAGCTTTGCCCAGAAAAAATACGGTCCAAGCTCCTGCACCCCCCACCATCCTCCGCTGATGATCAGGAGATAGCATCATATTGTGATTTGGGTTGGAAAGGATCATCAAAGTTCATCTAGTTCTACCCTTCTGCCATGGGCAGGGACATCTTCCACTAGAAGGGACAACTTCCACAGGTTGCTCCATGCCCCATCCAACCTGGCCTTGAGCACTGCTGGGGATGGCACAGCCACAACCCATCCAAAGGAAAGGAAGCCCACTGACATGAACCCCAAAGCAAGGTGGCACCAGGCAGGGCTGCAAATGACTGTCCCTCTTTAAAAGCAATACCAAAGGCTCCATGCAGACCACCCCGTCCTCACCTGCTGCATCCGCAGTGAGTCCAGCTCCCGCTCCAGGCGCGTGCGCAGCCGCCGCTCCATCTGCTCCCTCTTCTCACAGGCTGCCTGCAGCTGTGTCAGTGCCTGCTGCAGCTTCTCCACCTTCTCCACATAGGCCTGCTTCCTGCGCAGCTGCGGGGCAGGGGCCATAGAATCAATCACAGAATGGTTCATGTTGGAAAGGACTTTGAGATCATCCAGTTCCAACCCCCCTGCCATGGGCAGGGACACCTCACACTAAACCATGCCACCCAAGGCTTCATCCAACCTGGCCTTGAACACTGCCAGGGATGGAGCACTCACAACTTCCCTGGCCAACCCATTCCAGTGCATCACCACCCTCACAGGAAAGAATTTCTTCCTTAGATCCAATCTAAACCTCTCCTGTTTAAGTTTGAACCCATTACCCCTTGTCCTGTCACTACAGTCCCTAATGACAAGTCCCTCCCCAGCATCCTTGTAGGGTCAGTAGTGCTGGAGGCTCTGGGAGCACCTTGGGCTGCTGGGCACATTTGCATGGGCTTGAGCATGGCTGTGGCATTTGGAGAGCTTCCCTAGGGAAGGACTGGTGCCCCTTTGGTGGGAAGGGAAGGGCACAGCAAGCATTGTTGGGGCAACTCTACTGCTCTCGAAAGGAGCTGCCAAGATCTCCCACTGCTGGGAATCATTGGCCATTAAACCCCCTGGCCATTTATCCACCATCGTGTTGGTGGATACTCTTTGGGCAAATATAGAGGCTGGCCTCAGCTAAGAGTGGGTTTTATTGACTGGTGACACTGATTGTCTGCACCCAGAGTCTCTTTATTCCACCCCTGCCTATCTGTCTGTTCAACGCAGGTGGAACAAGAAGAGTTCCAGCAGCCAGAAGCATTCCACCTGCTCTATCCTGCTTCTGGGCTTGGCCATGCCAGTGTATAGATGTGCTGGAAGCTAAAGCCAGGCCCTCCTTAGGTATACAGTGCAATTACTGAAGGGCTAAACATGACACAAAGATTTTGCAATCCAGGGGTATTGCTCAAGCATCACACCACAAAAGGAATTTGCAAGTGGGCTGCAGATATTCAAGGGGCTTAGCAGCTACCTCCCCTTCTTCTGGTCTCCTACCATGCCACCAAGCGACACCATAGGGTGTTGTGACTGGGGCTCATGGCAGGAGCTGGCATGCTTGAGGACTCTTGGGGAGAGGAAGCTGCAGATGCTGGACATGCTGGGCACTGGGATGGGCAGCAAAGCCTCTGGTGAAACTGGACCCCCAGCCAAAATCTGGGGTGAGCTCACAGGGGCCAGGCACACCTTGGTGTCCATGAGCCACCCTCATCCTTGGGGAGAATGGACACTGACCCCAAACCTTGCCCATGGGGCTGTGGCAGTGGGATCTGCCTCGCCACCCCATGGGCCACAGTCCCAGGCTCAGGAAACCCAGTTGCCCTCTTCTTCCCCAACCTTTTGTCATGAATTTTCTCTTCACAAGCACAAACAAATTTACCTTTCTAAAGATACCTGCCTTGTAGTGGAAAAAGCAACGGTGCACACAAACTGAAGCTGCAAACCCCAAAAGACCACAATGAACCCCCAAAGACACCAAAACACTCTGGCCTTAATGCCCTGACTCAGAAAGCGAGGGTGAACGGGTTTGAATGCTGGATCACAAAGACTTTGCAAGCCTCTGCTGGACCCCATCTGCAGCCTGAGGATTAATGAGGGATGCTCAAGGTCACTGCCATGATCACTAAGATCCTCTTTAGGACTTCTAGTTCTAGGGGGGTTGGAACTGGATGATCTTAAGGTCCTTTCCAACACTAACTATTCTATGATTAAACCCCACTCAACACTGGGGAACTAGGTAAATAAGGGAGGCTGGAGATATGCTGTGAGATGGTGAGGTGAGGGTGAACAGAATATCCTAATGCCTAACTCCTTTTTAAGTATTTAAATCACTACTAAAATTAACTGCAACGTGGGATATAGGAGCTATAGCCACAAAAGGTATGTGTTTAAATACCTTGGGATGTAGTGAGAAGTTTGCTGCCTTGTTACTGGGTTTGTGGAGCAAATAAACACCAGTGCTGGGTGTGAGCACCCTGGCTGTGAGGTTCCCCTTCACCCAGGGTCCTCTGCTTTGCCCAGGACTCCCATGTTACAAAGTTGCTTGGGTTTTAGTTTTCCACTTCCATGATGTTGGGTTCACTGAATCCAATGATAATAAACCCACTGTTTCTTGAAATTCCTTTTCTGCCACCCTAAACCCATCCATATTGCAAGTGAAGTGAAACATGGGCTTGTGCACAGCAAAAAAACCAAAGCTTGGTCTAAATAAATCTCCCCAGCCAGAACCAACAACTGGCGGCGTGACCTCCCTGGCCCCACTGTAATCCAGTTTAACACTTATGGCTCCCAGGGCTTTCCATGAAAATTAATGAGATTATAATCCCTATTTGTCTCTGGCAGCAGCACGAGGGTTGCATTCCTCGGGAGCACACAGCTTGGCAAGACAGACACAGCGGTGGCTTCCTGCCGAATGTGCTGTTTTGGCAGTAGGAAGGTGCCTGTGCCACCTCCCAGCTCCACCAGTGTAGATCAGAGAGGGGAAAGGGGGCTCCCCTGGGCTCCCTCCTTCAGTAGCAGACCTCATCTGCTCCCCCACATCCCGCCAGATGCTGCAGGGTCCATCTGTACTGCAGCAGCCAGAATGTGGCCTTGCAGCAGCCCTCGAAGCCCCAGGGCTCTCACATGCATGTGCAGGTGACGCGATGCACACATGTCCATTGCCTTACCAATGAGTTTAGTTTGAGGTATGCAAGAAGACAGTTCCTACATTCATAAATGTATAGGGAGGTTCTTGAGCCAATTCTGACTTTTCTATTCTGCCTATAGATTCATAAGCAAAAAATTCACCTACACAGTTAAAAAACGAAGTACAAACTGTTGTCATTTAAATTAATGGGCTTGTCAGAGCAGTGTGCATCCATAAGGGAGGTGGGCTGCAATCAGAAAGACATGATACCGAGCTCCACTGCCTCACAGACATACCAACTCAAATGCATAAAAGCTGGATGGCACCTGCAGAGGTACCAATCCATCCTCCTGCTGCAAGGTAGGATCAACTCTATCTAAAACCTGGCACATCTCTGTATA
This sequence comes from Agapornis roseicollis, assembly GCA_002631895.1. NCBI lineage: Eukaryota > Metazoa > Chordata > Aves > Psittaciformes > Psittacidae > Agapornis > Agapornis roseicollis. The sequence continues at coordinate 32,461 of NDXB01005929.1, read as the reverse complement.
AACTGTTTACAAAACCCTCCAGTGATATGGACTCCACAACTCCTCTGCAAACTACCTGACAGCTTATTTTCCTTTACTGCCAGAAAACTTCCACCCTAATGCCTCATCTGGCTTTCTCTTATGCAACTGAAGTAAATTACTTCTTGTTCTGTTTCCAAATTGTGATCTACCAGAGCAAGAAGCGTTTAATGAAACAATTCGTATATTCACAAGATCAGCAAACTTGCCTGAACACTGCCCTTGTTCCAGGGATTAGGAAAATAAAGATGAAAGAAGAGCTCAAGCTAAAAGGGGATGATCCAAGCAAATGAATCTGAGTAAAGAGTGGGTCTTAGAAGAATGTCTGTGCTAGGAACATATCTCCAGTTTGAGCAATGAATGTCTATGCTATAGATTTGAGATTTAAGACTGTAAGAGATGGAGAATCCACTATTCTCCTAACTAGGTTGCTTCAGTGTTAATTACTAACTCTTTATTTCTGGCCTGATTTGCTCAGCTTCAACCCCCAAACACTGCATCTCATTATTTCTTCTTACGTTAAAGAGCAACATCTAATCTGGCTGACAGCAATCCCTTCTTCATGTTCATGCGCATGGCCTGGAGCTCAGCCACCTCTTCACTTTCATCGTTCACAGCAAAGAACAGCTTCTGGGTCCCAAATAAATTCCACAGCTGCTTTCTGAACCCTCTCCAATTATTCAGTCTTCCACCCAAAGGGTGGACCAGACAGACAATTCCAGTAGCAGTCTCCCGGATGATGTGTGGTGATAATACCACCTACAAGGTTTTGAATTAAACTCTGCTAGCAGGCACTCAGGCTAATGCAGATTTACCCTATCTTATGTCAATTCAACTTAGGAGCTGCTGCTTATTTACCAAGCCTTGATTTAAAAAGCTTTTAAACTTAATTACATTCTGCTTGTAGAAGAAATCTGGGTGGATTTACAAAGCAGGGTATGATGTAGAGCTCTGGTAATAATAAAAATAATAACAGTCATTTTCATTTGAGTGATTTTGTGTTTCCTTCAATACATTCCAAATCATAGTAAAAATTCCTGATTTAAGATGAAAGGTCAAAGCTTCAACATCATCTGCTGTGTATGTGTCAAACCAAGCTCCAGAAACACAGGAGATTATTAGAAAGGTGCTCTGATTTAGTGATGAAACAGGCCGAAAACAAAGGAAAGGGAGCACAGGAGCTTGGGCACATGTCAGCAGCCACTTCACCCAAGCTGCATGATACTGCCTTGAGGAATCAGAACATGGCAGCTGGCATAAAATCAATTTGAGCTCCCCACAGAATGAAAAAGCAGTTAAACACTACCAGGTCCACGTGGGTTTGCAGGCTGAGGGCTCTGGCAGACACACTCTGGCAAATACCATTGCATCACCTTCATATGCTGTCACCTCTGAGATCTATCATACCCCAGGCAGGAGGTTACCACCTCCATAACATCCACGATGCCCAGGAAGGAGGTTAGTAGCTCTCAAAAGCAGAACCTTTGCCCTCTCCTCAGCTCCACCAGTCCACAATCCAAGACCCTAGCTCCAATCCCCAGCACATTTCTGTTGGATGATTAGACTAAAAACTGGCAGCTGTAAAGCTCTTAGCGCCCTAAAGCTGCAAATGCATTTAATACAGCCCAGCAGGAACAGGGAGGCTTCTTACACCACCTGCCTGGAAATCTGCCTCTGCTCCTGCTGCCTTCACCGGTGTGTATTCAGTGTTACTGCCAGTACCACACTGATGGTCTGTGGAGCAGCCAGCAGCTAAATGTATTACTTCCCATCCCCTGTGTGATGCTGGGACTGTAGAAGCAGGTGTTGCCATCTAAACCATTCCTTTATTCAGCCACTTTGTAATGAAATGCAAATAGAAAACCTCGGGTTGCCTTTCAGGCAAACAGTGTCGAGTGAATTATGTACAGATTAAAGGTATGCCAGCTCCTGCAGCAACCCCACGGGGACTGCCCCAAATGCATTGCGATGGTGAGCAGGCTTTAGTCTAACTAACAAAGGAGCAGTTAAACTTAATGTGATCCTCTTTTTGCTGCTGAGTGTATGCACTGGAGGGAATGGAGTTCATAAAATGTTTCTCAATGGGAAATCAGAATGGTCAGGAACAAAACAGCAATGCCTCCAGCACTTACACACACACACACACACATATATATATATATACACACAAAGCGAGTGAGAGAGAGTACCATAAATCTTCCATTAGTTATCCTAACAGGGGGTCAGGCATGCTGGATGCCCTGATAGTACACATTCAAATACCACTGAGGTCAATTCACATTTCACCTTTCCAAGACAATAAACTGCATTTAAGTTACTTCCAGGTATTTGGGAAAACACCTGCTCCTCACAAGACCCCTTGCGACCCTGCACCCAGTGGGCTCCTGTGATTCACCTCCAGATCAGCCCTGGGAGGGTGCAGGTGGGAAATGTGGCCCTGAAAGGGAACAGACCTGCTCAAGATCATGCCAGCAGCCTGTGCCAGAGCCTGAACCTCTACCCAGCCTGCTAGGATAGAGATTCATCAATGGCCCTCCCTTCCCCAGTGACCTGCCCACTCAGATAGTAAAGATCATGTTCCTTTTATCACCCATAGAACGTATTCCCTCTTTATTGGTCGAGATTTTAGGTCCAAAAAGGCCTCTTTTAATAGTCAGAATGCATAGACTGTCAGCTAGTTATTAAATCCACACCTCCTGATCGAAAGTCCTTAAGCAACACAATAAATGGAGACTTGGAGACCTCCAGTAATAAAGAACTGACAACATCACTGTTAGTTATAATTCAAACAGAGCATTATTTCTACTTGGAACCTGTCTAGCCTCAGCTTTCTGCTACTAGACATTGGTCTGTATTTGTCTGTCAGTTTGAAGAGCTCTCTGTTCCTAGGATTTCTGTTCCTATCTGAATACCTGTTTTCACTTATCAGGCTTGTAGGATCACTGCTTAAAGACCTCTCGAAAGTTCTGTACTTCTTGGGTCTCATGGAATGATAGGGGTTTTTTTCAGCTCCCAAATACAACCTGTGGCTCTTTGTGCCTCTAAATCCTGGACAGTCTGATTTCAAACCACTGTTTAGATGAGAAGTTACTGAGCCCTCTGCTGCTGTGCACATCTCAAAAGCCCCCTGGCATTCTTTGGGGATAAATGGGATGCACCAACACCACGTATTTCTGTTGCAGTCCCATTCAGTGAGTACTCAGCTTTTTATCTGATACTTCTACTAAACCTTACCATTACCTCAGCCACCAACTACTTGAGTTTGGTGCTGCTCCTGGCTCTGCTCTGAAAGCATCTATGGCTGTGGTCCCCTTTGGTTGCTTGTTTGGCTCAGTGCTGTATAACTATGCATTTTCTCTGTAAAAAGGCCAGTACAAGGGGAGTGGGAAGACATGCCACACCACAGCTGGGAGGGATTTAGGACTTGGACAGAGGAAGCTCTAACCATGAGCTACCACTGTCCTCAGAGCACAGAGATGCTGCCCATGCCTCACCTCCTCTTCCAGTTTGATGACCTTGGCTTGTGCGTTGTTGAGGGCCTGGTCGAGGATCTCGATGTGCCTCCGCTGGTCCTCGTTGGCAGAGCGCACAGCTGCCAGCTCCATCTCCAGCTTCTCCTTCTCCTTCAGGTGCTCTTTGTCTGGAAGGAAGACAAGAACAGGAGCCATTCCAGCAGGACAGCTCCCAAGCTGGGCCATGCACCAGAGGTAAGCTGCCACCTCCATAGAAAAGCAAGATTTATATGAAGCAGCAGCAGCTGGGGACATTACAACACAGTGCTGAGACACCACGGGCAAGAAGTTTCTGCTGTCAAGGCTCAGTCTCTCAATGTCAGCCTTAAGTAAGCACCAGCAGCAGAGATGAATGGCAGCTTGGGCTGCATCTGCACTAACAGAGCTTGCGGATCTGAGCACGGCCTCATAAAGCAGTTGTGCTGAACTACCAGCGTGTTCATCTTGGCTTGCACCAGCCTCGCCTTTCCCATACAACACCCTGCCTGCAAGCAGCCTACCTCAAGGACTGTCTATACCTGCCAGTTCAGATGTTGTTGCCCTTCTCTAGGAAAGAAACCTCAGCCCCATGGACGTGAGCTGTGCTACTCCTGGTCTGTTTTACTTGCAAAGATGGAGATCACAAGAGATGTGAAGAAGCCAAAAACTAAACACGGATCTGTGCTGGACAGCCTGAAAATGGCAAGAGGGGAAAGCAATAAGGAAGAATAAGATAGGAGGCACCTGAACAAGCCATGCGGAGGAAAGGAGGCTGTGGGAGGCGTTTCAGCCCTGCAGGGGTCCTGGGTGACTCTCCAGTCCAGCATGACCTAAGGGTCCAGTGATCAGTGCTCCCCTTCTCTTAAGTGCCTTAATGCATCAGGAGTGACACTAAAACACGTAGATTACCCCTGTGGAGGAAAATCATCCCTTTTTTGGGTAAGAATTAAGATGATGTTATAAAAAGACCTGGCTAAATTCAGTCAGCTTTGCTCACATCTTTTGCTTCAGCAATGAATTGCAGGCCCACCACTGATGCTGCTGGCAAGCTGCCTGGGGACATGCTTGGTTCCATCTACCTCTGCCATGACAGTGCTGAGAAGCCATTTCCTGCAACAGGAGCCTGGCACACCAGTCACTGGATCCTTGATGTTGGACCATGAACAGTTAATGACTGGAGTGAGCAGGGATTTAGTGAAACCTCAGATTTCAAAGTCTGGCCCTTATTCTGAATGACAACAGAAATAGAGCATTTGGAAGGGAAATTTCCTCCAGAAATAATTTGGCATCAACTAAGCCTTGTTTTGATTTTTAACTTCTTAAACACAGCCTCACAGAATTTATTATTTTTTAACTGAAGTGAAAAGTTGCTCCAAAACCCCTGAAATGTGGAAAATCTGCCCCTATTATCCAGCCTGCCCAAACCAAGTGTGGCCACTCAAGCTGGAAGCTCTACCATCCGCCTCCCCAAGAGGAGGGTCAGGAAACCTCACATGGCCAAAGCCAGCCTGCTTCATACCTGAACTATCCACAGAAGGGCCTCCTTCTTCCTTAATTACAGGCAGAATGAGAACAGGTTTAATTTACACACTATCGGTAGGTGCCTGCATCAAGGTGAGACACACAGGAGCTGAGCCATGGGGAACAACACACAAGCCAACAAGGTGAGCCCAAAAACCCCGCCATCTTCCCGTTTATCCTAAAAGGAGGAATTCAGCACCTCACAGAAAGAAAACATGGCAGCAACACTGGCACATTTGCTTCTAAAGCCCTGTGACTGCTGCATACACCATGCCACCGACTGCCACCATGAGCCATTTTGGGATGATGTAGCCTTACGTCTTCCCACATTGGCAAGGGATTTCATACTGAACATGCAGACCTCTTCCCTCAACACAAATACATCTAATTCCATCAGACTGAACAGAAGGAACATTAAAATCCACAGTATGAAAGTGAAAATCTGGGCAAATTATCAAGCAGCTATTTCAATAGAGGGCAAAGAAGCCGGAAGATGAATGCTATTTCAGCACTGTGGCACTCCACCACCTCATGTTGGGACCGCACTGCATTTTCTCCCCTCCCCTCAAATGAGGACAAGATGATGCTGTACACAGAATAACCACTGAACCCAATAGAAAGCTGGCAAGAAAAATTCACTCTCAACACTTCCCCATGTCAGCTTCTCCCTGCAAAATGCTGGTGACATGGTTTTATAACTACTTTACTGTAGTGTGTTAATTTGTAGCAAAGAAGGACTTTGTTGGATATACCTTCAATTCTCTTCAAGTACATCCAAGGTACCCTTAAAGTCTAAAAATCCTGTTTTACAGTGCTACCCTTGCATACACCTTCTGCTTTCTACCTAAGAGACTCCAGCTAATCACTGTTTCCATTTTCTGGTGGGTCACTGGAGCATCCTATTACAAAACAGTTCCCAAAAGGCTTCTTTGCTGCAATTTACAGCTGTAATCTCATGGCTTTCCTACCACTGCCTCTGTTGTACCTCAACACACTGAGGACATTACACCTATACTTTGGCTGAAGAAAAAAGAGGTAAAGAGCCTGCTTCAGTGCTTCACAAACAGCACTTTGACTTGTGAAGCTGGGTAGGTACATCAAGAGTAGATTAGTCTCAACCCTGCTTTGAAGAAGAAACATCAGATAGAAAGACAGAGTTGATCTGTGCTACCTCTTCCCCACACTCAGATATAACCCCCAGCTTTTCACACATTCTATCTAAGTATCAACTTATTTGACCAATTTAATGCCCACCTCGATACATCTGTAGCCGCTTTTCTCCTTGCTGTGATATTGCAGAGGGGTAACAGATGTATTTTAAACACACTCCTTGTTTCTACAGAATGACCACTGCTGGAAGAGGAAAATACATCAAATTACAGCAGTGGGACCCTAATTTGGCTACTAGAGTTTTGCTGGAAAGGAAGACTGGCTCCTGTACCATGTCCATCGTGGTGTTTCCAACAATTTCCCTTATGTACCTTCTCTTACTGCCTTTCCCAGTGGTGGCTCTTTGCTCACAACTGCTAAGGCCACAGACACTCACCTCCTTGAATGAAACTTGTAGGACTCATTTAGCCTCTCATCAGCCTTACAGGTGCTGGCATGGCAAGTGTGTGGAGGAGCTCTGCCCTTCACTCCATGGGTGTGTATGTCACAGCTGCTGCTGGTCACCCTTGGACCAGCTGACTCATGAGTATGGGCACACCAGTCACCTCTTCTGCTCATCCAGCTCAAGACAGAACTTGACCAACTCCACTGGCCTGACCTTCCCAAGAGGATGCTGGGACAGTGAGGCTGAAGAGTTGGATAGGCCTTTTGTGCCCTGTCACTCTGCCCAGAGAGGCCAGAAACGAGGACAGGACCTTGTTGCCTGCTCCAAAGACCTTTCAGTGGCTGGTTCCCACCCATAAGAATAAGCTAAATAAATGCATAAGTAGCGCCCATTCATTCCATGCAGCCAGCCACGAGGAGGTTTCCCACAGCTTTACTAAATTCTTTACCCATTAAACAGGGCCAGGTTGCTGGACATTAACACTTCCCTCCAGAGGAGCAGCAAAGCCACTGTCCATCCATCTGTTCCTCTGCCTGAGCCTTGCTGCAGCCCCTGCAGCTGTGATTTGACGCTGACTAAGCTGAGCCTGGAGCAGCAGCAATGCAGAACTGGGAAATGAAGCAGTTCTTTCCATCTCCACTGGCAGGTCTCCATGAGAAGAAAAAAAGAAAGCAGATACCAATGCCAAAAGAGCTCATTGCCATCTTCTCCTCCTGCAGTTTCGCTCATAAATGGCATGCTTCCCACAGCCCTCTGGAGTTTGGGCCACACCAGCACCAAGAAAAGGCTGAGAAGCTACAAGAGGTCGTGCTTGAGTCCCTGAGTCCATTTTCTCATATGGGGATTCCACACTGCAATTAATAATTATGGTCAATTATAATGTAATTAACAAATGGTTTGGGGTACAGGGTTCCTCATGGTCACTGACCCAAGCAGGGATGCAGAAAGGTTTGTGCTCTGTTGTCAGAGGAAGTCACTGAATCTCCATCGTAGCTGGTGACTGCTTTCCTTACCCTACCAAGTATTGTGGGCAGCTTAAACTTGGTCTGATTTACATCTTGGGCATTCCATTTGCATGTCATAAAGTACAAGTCAGGAGAATCTGACCTTCATGTGTTGAAAACTGAAATCAGATTTCCCATGCCCTTTCCCTTCAGAGGGCAGGGTAAGTCAAGTAAAACAGATCCATTTTATAATGTGACACTTCAGGATGCTGCTATCTGAGCTGGTGCCCTTGGCTCTGGGTACATGGGAAGGGCAGCAGTTTCTCCCTCACCATGTGTAAATCATGAGCAAGGAGCTCCGTATCCCTTGCCCCTCACTTCTGCCTCTGCCCTGATTATTTCCTGTGTTAATACCAAATGGCTCTTAGTCTGCCCAAAATCCCACCCTCAGAATCATCTACTGTGGGCGTTCTTTGGCTGGATTCATTCAATGAGAATATTTCTTTGCCTGGGATACTTGGGACAGAGATATGTGCACAAGTACAAGTCATATCCACTGAGCACTCCCAGGAAGCATGAGGCTCTACCAACACACTGCCAAAACTGTCTTCACATCCCCACTAATGGAGGTAGAGCCCCGTGGATGCGCACAGACCCCAATCTTCCCTTGAAGGAACTCCTGCTCTGACAGTGTCTCTAAGTCCAGAGGTCCCAGAAAGACACACGAAATTCTCAGACTGCACCATAAGCTTTCTCTCTGCCCTATGCCCTTGAAACCATCTTCAGTCTTCCTACCTCTCCCTTTCCACAGCTCTTAGCCTCCTCCTGCCCGGCTCTTCTCTCACCTTCTCTGGTTGCTGCTTCATGTCTTTCCTTAAAAGAACCTTTTCCACTCACAAACCATCATGTAATTAGGATGAAACTAACAGACTGCGAGCTCTCTCCTACACCAATACAACAGCAGCATTTTTCTTAGGCATTTACTACTTTGAGGCAAGCAGCCTGGCTTTACCTATTATTATTACACAGAATTAGAGCTTTTGTCACCTCTGGTCTCCATCTCAGTAATGGAGGGCTCTGCAGGGAACTGAGAGACATCCCTGCACATCCTGCTTTGGCAGACTTCTTTTACAGGATTTTATTCCTATTACTGGAGTGTTACCACAGTATTAATTCTCCAGTATTATCAAGAAAGAGCATTAAAAAGCCTCGAGAGCTTTACCTTTCCTTCTTCATCTCATCATGGGACTGGCTTAAAAATTACAACTTTTAGGAACTCACTGATGTTGGAGCCTTTTTTCTAACTTAGGTCATGGATGTTAAGGGTCATGTTTTCAGGTTCTTTTCCATAAATAAAGGGAATATAAATCAGATTTTCCTTTCCTAATGATTCATATTTACTAATCTGACTTAATAAGCTACTACCCTTAGGAAAAACATGAACATGAGGTTCATGACAAAATTGCAGCAACTGATGGGAGTGCAGGAAGGAACCATTTTTTCTCTTCTAAAACTGACTATTTCAGTCTCAGTAGCCAACTGCACACATGGCAGCTAAACCGAGCTGCACCCCTTCTCCTCTAAGCTTTCTGCCTAAGCATCCCACCAAAAGATGCGAGGAGGGTACAGACTGTGCTTGCAAACCCCCAGTGAGGCACAGCTATGGTCATGGCCTGCACCTAGCCAAGACTCATGAACAATCCCAGTGTAAAAATCATAGAGTCATGGAATGATGTGGGTTGGAAGGGACCTTAAAGCTCATCCAGTTCCAATCCCTGCCATGGGCAGGAACACCTTCCACTAGAGCAGGTTGCTCCAAGCCCCTGTGTCCAACCTGGCCTTGAACACTGCCAGGGATGGGGCAGCCACAGCTTCTCTGGGCACCTGGTGCCAGCGCTTCAGCACCCTCATAGGGCAGAACTTCTTCCTAATGTCTAACCTAAATATAGCCTTTTACAGCTTAGAACCATTTCCCTTGTCCTGTCACTACATGCCCTTGTAAAAAGTCCCTCTCCAGATTTCTTGTCAGCCCCTTTAGGTATTGGATGCAGTCAGCAACAGAGGATTTCCAAGCAAAACCTTTTATGGGCTTTCAGAGGGGTGTTATCGAGGTCATTACTGTGCATGCAGCAGCTCCAAGAACATGAAGAGGACCTGCCTTACATGCGCCCATTTTTCTATTCTTGGATGCACTCTGCATTGCATTAGTAACATTTAGCTCTCTGGCTCTAGCCAGGAGACACTCCAAGCATCCAGACCATCTTATGTGATAGGATCCGAAAGCTATATTTGTTTGTAAGCTGTGAATTGATAGCAGCAATACACTGAGAGCTCAGCACAACTTCTCATTGCTAGATATTTATCAGTAGAAGCACACAGCATGTTTATGCACTGGAAAATGACTCAAATAACTGAGTCCATCCTGGGGATTTAACTCTCCCTTGTAGATATCAGTTTATGAGAACACACAGGAAGTCTCTGTATGAAGACAGCAGACCCCAGTCTCCAGTTTGCACTGTGCAACTTACCCTGTTTGAAGTCTTTCCAAGGATGACAACATCTACATAGCAATGCTATTTTCTTAACAGATCATCCCCTTGGATTCGCAACAGCATCTACATGCCCTTGTGGCAACTGCTAATATGGCAAAACTAACACAGCCATGGAAAAAATCGTTAGATTCTCTTCTGGGTTGTGCACACATGCACCAAATGATCAATGAAGCTGCTATGCTGGAATCGAGGAGATGGTTCTCCTGCATTTGGAGTAGCTGGTGGACATTGCAGTGAGGCACATGAAGTAGTATCAAACACTAATGGAGGTGCCCAGTTCTCCACTGAAGGATCTGCAGTTACAGCTCATCTTTCAAGTAAGCTCTTGGTGCAATAAATAAAACAGAAGGATTAGATGTACACAGCATTCAGCTTCAATGGGATTTCAGCCCACAAGGTACTGCACAAGCCCTTCTGGAAGCACTCTGAAGATGCTCAGGATACAAGAGAAGCCACACACTCAGGCAGCATCCAGCTGCTTGGGTTTTGGATTAGATGGTCATATGGAGCCATCAGCCCATGGCAGGGAAATGCTCCAGCACTGTGCCCAGGTATTATGGGAGCCTAAAATCTGCTGGGGATGGATGCTTTTGTTGTAAAATCTTTGTCTCATCAGTCCTTTGTGAAAAGGATGGTCCAGCTCTGCTCTCTCTTCTGTTAGTCAAACCATGGCACTGACAACAAGTCAACAGAGGTTCTCTGGGCTTTGCCCAGCCATGCAAAGAACCTGGCTTCCCTAAAAAGCATGTACCCCTGGAGATGATCCCTGTCAGCAATATTTCACCATTTCAGATAAGTATTTATCAAAACCAAGCTGTGCTTCCATTAACTCCCACTGCTGCTTCTGGTGCTCAGAGAGAGAAAACAAACAGCCTGAACTATCCAGTCTGAAGCTTAAATAAGAGTATGTGATGAACTAGCAGAGTAAAACCAAGCCATAAGGTCAGTAATAACTAACAGCAAAGTATTCACCTCCACTCCAGCATGCGTATACATCTATGTGGCTTCAAAACAGATTAGCACAGTACTCACTCTGAGAGACATAAAGGCCCTCTGTTGACTTATCCTCATGCCCATCGAAGTCTCTGCTGGCCAGCTGCCTATTGGCTGTCTCCAGTCGTTCTGCAGAAAACAGGAAATACTTTAAGTATAAATATATGTATATAAAATTGTAGGCCAACCAAGGAAATAAGATGCATGCCAGCAGAGCAGTATAAATAGACTCTCTGAAGGAGGACACTAAGACGTAGGCTGACACATACATAAAAGATGAGGCCTTTGACCTCTTCCATGAAGCTGTGTCATTCAGATCTACAGAAAGCAGAGGAAAAGCCTCTTCCATGCTCAGGCAGTTCATTCCTCACAATGTCCATAATGTACAAGGCATTTGCAATCTGAATTACCCAGCACTGCAAGGGGACGGGGGCCTTCCTGCAGTGGAGTGCTGCCCCTGGTGCAGTAAGATGCCCTGCAGGAAGGCAGCCCCCAGCCCAGTGACACCAACCCCTGGGGATGCCTTGGGAAAGAAACAGTTTTGTGCAGCCAGGAACAGCTTTCCTTATGAAGGTCCTGCTTTTAAGTGTCTCCCTCCAAAGACCATGCACTACTGCAAAAAGCATGAGCCAGCTTGCATCTCACTGCATAAGGAGGTACCAAAGTACCCCCATCAGGTACCTGGACAGGTAACAGCAACCCAACATACTCCCCATTTGCTTTTTGGAAAGGATATACCCTCAATTTTATGTTTTTAATACAAAAAAGAGATACCCTCTGATACCTGCTACTGGTTCACAAAGGCACTGATTTATGGGTTGTACAGTACTGCTCTATATTGCAATTTGCTCTTCAGCTTGTTAGAGCTGAATGAGACTTCAGGTCTGGTGGCCTTGCTGTCAAATCAGTATTTGCAAAGGCACCCTCTGAAGCTCACTCATATTTTGGCAGATGGTTTCCTTGGCACTGGGAGGGTGACAGCAGTTTTGTCTTATGCCAATGAGCAAGGCCTGATTTCTCCAGATGTTTATCTGAAACATATGTGAAGCTACTCCTCTAAAACTCTGCAGCTTCTGAGAACTGAAACACCATGTCAACAGTGGGGAAAAACCACACAAGCAAGTGCAACGTACCACGGAGATCCCTGTTGAAGTCATGAAGTCTCCTAATTTCTCCTTCAAGCTTGTTTCTCATTGCTTTGTCCAGAGACTCCCTCTTAGTGGTGGTCTTGACCAAGCCCTCATAAGCTTCTGAAATCCTCTGAATCTCTATTTCAAACTGAAAACAGAGAGAGCTCCTGTTACAGCTCAGCAGGAACGTGCCCCATCCCAGTATTTGCCCACCATGTTTCAATGAGGGTCAGGGTGATGCTCATGCTGAGTGTCACATCAGCCACCAGTTGTACAATGACCAATCTCCTCAGTGGAGGATGGCAGGAAGCCCTGGCAGTGCTGGAGGTTCCTGCTCTCCAGCACTGTGGGGCAGCTCGCCATGCCACAACATCCCATGGACTCTCTGCTGGTGGCTCCCAAAAGAGCTTGGAATGGGCTGGACTTGATGTAACTGCTTATTTGCCTTCACTCTGTGATTGAGGTGAGTGCTTTAGCACCATCCAAGATGAGAAATGAAGTAAATGGTGCATTTGTGTGCGATGTATTCTTGCCTAGAAAGAGATGTAGAAGGCAAGATTTGTTACCCTGGCAGATCCCGGATCCAAAACTTAGCTCTGGGTGCCATCAGAAGTATTCTAGGCTCAACTCTGACCTCATGTCAGTTTTAAACTTGTGCTTCACTCCTTTATGTCCTTAACTGCAGACTGCTGTACACAAGAAGAAACTCTACAACAGATCAAAGAAATCTTCTGGGTTTTCAGTTTTCTTCATCTCATTGAAGTCCAGCAAACTGCAGGCAGGGCATGCAGAGGAAGTCCTTAGTAGTGGACTAAGTAGCATCTTAACACATGAGCCCAAAAGACTGACAGGACCATAGTCCCCAGCAGAGTTTTGCTGTTCAGGTCAATCCAAACAACCCTTTTTAATAAGCCAATGTCACGTTAAGTGTTACCTCTCTACTAAAATCGTTGTTGCAGGAATGATAAACGCCAGTGTGAGAATCTGCTCCTGCATGCCTGGCCCTTGTCTTTATGGAGGAAACCTTGATAGTGTGCACAGGCTGGAAAACTATGAGATAAATATAGCCTCCCACATTCCTTTCTAAATGTGGTGCTTTTTTAGCCTCTTGAATGGTGGGTGGGATGGATTCGTGATTTGTTAAGCCAAGGGGCAAGCCCACCTCCACTTGGAGGTGAAGGTAGGTCCATCTCCAGGGCTCACTAAGCTTTAGGTGTAATCTGCCAGCTGCAGCACTTGCAGAATACAAGCTCCAGGGATGCTGGAGCTGTCACCCATTGTCTGTATAGGAACCTGCAGCCAAGCTCCAGCAGCCTGGAACTGCGCTTCCCACGGTGACAATTCTCCACAGCTCCAAGGGGATGACCTGTTGCCCAGTCATATCCCGTGTTGTGACACTCCTTGGGTGAGCTACAAACTTAGTCAGATTATTCTGACCTTCCATTGAAGTTTCTCTGAAGCAGGAGCTCCAGGAAGTCCCGTTAACACGTTCCTCAACTAGGAAAGCAGGTCCTTCTTCCCCACCCTGCTGAGGCATGGCCAGATACCAACTGTGCTTCCACCACAAGAACAGCACACTTGGAGGAAGGCTGTATGAATCCAAAGCTACTTGGAATTCAAACTAAACCTTACTGTGGCTCAGAAAAAGCCAATGAGTTTTCTTTCTCCTCATAGGCTGGCAATGCAAGCTTGCACAAAGCCTCATCAAGGAGTCTGACCTTCTTTCACAGTTCTGGGCCCCACCACTTAAGAAGGATGTGAAGGTGCTTGAATGCATCCAGAGGAGGGCAACAAATGGAATTCCCTATGAGGAGCAGCTAAGAACTTAGGGTTTGTCTGGTTTGGAGAGATGAGGCTGAGGGGCAACCTCATTGATCTCTACAGCTTCCTGAGGAGGGGAAGTGGAAAGGGAGATGCTGATCTCTGCTTCCTGGTACCAAGTGACAGAACACGTGGGAATGGTTTAAAGCTGTGCCAGGGGAGGTTTAGACTGGACATTAGGAAGCATTTCTCTATTGAGAGGGTGGTCAAACACTGGGACAGGCTTCCTAGAGAGGTGGTTGATGCCCCAAGCCTGTCAGTGTTTAAGAAGCATTCGGACAACACTCTTAATAACACACTTCAATTTTTGGTCAGCACTGAATTGGTCAGGCAATTGAACTAGATGGTCATTGTAGGTCCCTTCCAACTGAAATAATCTATTCTATGACTATGACTTACAATCAAAAATCAGTTTCATATGGATATTCCAGAACAGAAGTGATGTTGATTAGTGACTAAAGTAACAGCACTTGACTCTGTTACAGCTGCTTCTTTAGATCAGTGTGATCTCCGCTAGCAGGTTTCTTTTCCTGTAAACAGTTAGAGGCTACAGTCAGCCTCTATGAGGAGGCACCATCACACTGCTCTCCTTGACCATTTAAGCAGACTGAGATTCTTTCTCCTTGAAAGGAAAGTTTGGCTTAGCACAAGTAATTTTTAAAGCACTTTCCTGAATCCTTAAGTACGTGATCCCAACCAGAAACCACTGCTCCTAGCTGGGTGCCCTGACACCCTCTGGTTTCCATACCTCCCCTCTCCTGGGTGAGCCGCTACCTGCAGGAGAAGATGCCTGCTCCAGAGTGCTCCTACCACAGTGAAGCAGATTTGCTAGCACACAGGGGGGTTTCCACAGCCCAACAGTCCTGCTCAATGCTGCTGGTTACCACAGGGGCTCTGCTCCGCTCATTATCTCCTGTTCTTTCCCAAAACACATCACCACACAAGCCTCCTGCAGCCCCACAGGCAAAGAGTTGGTGGAGGAAGGGAAATAAGCTCAACCAGCACTGAACAAAATTACAGAAGAGCAGAATGGCCATAAATTGTGTTGGTGCTTCTCAGCAGCTCTGGGATTTCCCTCCCCTGCTTCTCTGTAGGGGAAAAACAGTTCAGCCTCTTCTCTGCCTGGGAGCTCCTAGAGCCAACCCACTTGAACAACCCACGCACACAGCATGGGGACGATGAGCAGCCCAGCCTGGCAACTACACTTTGGTGAGGTGGCACCCTCCAACAGAAAAACAGCAGCAAAGAAAGAGAAATTAATGCTTTGCTTTTGCAAAATAAGCTCAAAACCAACTGTGCACAAAGCCCCCGGAATCTTTTTAGGCATGAAAAGCAGACAGCTCATCAAAGAGCACAGGGATGAATGACCACCTTGTACCTAGTGCAGTCTGTTCAGACACAGCTGAGAATGTGACAGCCCTCAGGGCTGATGTGTTCACACAAACACCCTGACAGCCCTCCACATCAAGCTGATTTCCTAATTTCTTCTCCTATTCTGTAACGAATGAAAGTGATGGAAGACCCTACCTAGTACACACAGGCAAACAAGAACTCCTCATGACCCTTCCCACTTCCAACAAGGGGGAAGAATTTTCATACCCAAAGCATGTAATGTAACTCGCTGTCACGTTTTCAGAGGTGATGTTCAGCTGAAACTGTGGGAACAGAGGAGGACCTGCTCTGGCCTGTGATCAAACACATTAAAACTAGCATGGGAGGGATACTGTGTGTTAAGGCCTTGGTTGAGGATGTTTTCCTGAAGAAAGAATGCACTTGAGCATGGGTTTCACTTCAATACTCCGTTTACATTCCCCCAAAGTAATGGGACTCGAGTCCACACTGTTGACTGAAGTGAGATTTCAGCCCATGCTTGAATACCTTTCTGTTGGTGTCTGATGCAATTGCCTCATGGGGCATCCAAGATAAAGAGAGAGCCCTTTCCAAGAGCGTAAAGGGAAACTGGAACAGTTTTAGGCCATTGCACTCAAATACCTTTAACTGAACAACGCAGCTTTTGTAAAGTTAGTAGCTGCAATATTTCTTGTTGCTCACGAAGGCCACAGGGAAGTCAGTGCTAACAACTCTGCAGACATCTTCACTAACAGTTAATGTGGCTGCAAACATCAAGATCCCAATGAAATTTAGGAAATCCTGTGAATAAACTCGAGTCATTTGGTTGCAGAGGAAGGGGCTGAAAAGACGGCAGCAGCTACCAAACAACTGGTCTTTGTACTGACCCAGGTAAATGGTCTCCCAGAGCTGCCTCTTCTCTATGAAGGGTGTCTCCAAGAGCACCCTCATCTCACATAGCACAAAATCCCAGAGCTCCTATTTAGACTCCTAAACTCAGAGAGAAAAGACCTGCAGCCTAGGCCCATGCGTGTATATGCAGTGGGAAGACATAAATGAAATGCCAGTGTAGGTTCCTAAATAACCCATTTGGTCTGTGCCCTTGGGACCCAAAGCCAGCAAATCTGGGGAGCCTCTCTGCTTTGTCTCCAGCAAGGTCTCAGTTTTAAGCAACTTTTACTTCATTTGATTTGACTCTCTATCTTGTCTTGTGGGTTGCCTCAGGTGACATCAGCCTTCTCCACTGCAAACGCCAGCTTGCGTACAGAAAACATCTCTTGGCAGGATCTCTTTGCAAAGGGTATTGAGCAAAAGCTTTATCAAATGGTTCTCTCAGTGCTCTGGGAACCCATAGAGCATTCACTGAAAGCCTCTGAGATAATCAAGTTAACACATTTCCAAACAACGGGCAACCCAACTGATGGCTGCTACACTTCCAAAGAGCCTGGAGCACCACATGGGCCTATTGCAGTGAGAAGACAGCTCAGGACAGATGTGGCCATGCTCTTCAAATACTTCTCACCAGCAGCTCTACCCCCTGTGTAGATGGTGCAGGAGCATCCTCTGCCCATGAGAGACTTCCAGGGAAAGCTCTGGGAAGGCTAGCATGGGAAGATGGAGGTGAAAAGTGTCCAGCTTTGAAATATATGATGGGTTGCCCCATTTCACACTAAAGGCAGGAAAGCCCAGAGGCATAGTGCACAGCATTACACTTCTGAGAGACCACCACGGGGAGGCAATGGTTAGAGACAGCCACCGGTGCATCACCGCTGGAGTGACATGATTATGAAGAACAGCTTGGGACACCCAAATGCACAAGCACCATGACAGTTGCCTGCCCAGGCCCCATCCCCACCTCTCACATACCTTCTGCAGCTTGTCTGCCTTCTCATAGTACCCCTCCAGCTCCTGCCGCAGCACATGGTTCTCCTCGGACAGCATCTCTACCATCTGCTGTGCCCGCTCCACGATGGCGAAGGCATCGGGTGTTAGCTGCTGGCCCGGTGGTGTCGGTGCCTGGGCAGGAGCCTGCAATGGGGGCAAAGTACCCGGGAGCAGGGGGCCGGTGGCAGCGGTGGCTTGTGAGGACATGGGGCTGTGCTGCTGGGCCGGCGGCGGCGGGAAGGGCGGCTGGCATTGTCGGCTGTGGGGAAGCACACATGGGGGAGGTGTTAGAGCCACGTGCACCTCGAAACTCGCGCAGGAGCGGTTGTGATTGTGGTCCTCTGTCACTCCTGAACACCAACAACCGCAGCAGGCAGCGGGTACATTGTCTCCTCGCCTGCTCTTGACAGTGATGTATACATCTGGCACCAAGGGATAAAGGAACCATTGACTGCAAAGAGGCATTTTTGCCTAGGTGAGCAGCTAATATTTCAGCAGGCAGCCAGCCCCTCCCTGCTCCCCCATTGCCACAAACCCCACTGCTGAGCAGCACAAGCCTGCGGGCTTGAAGGAAACACAAGGGATGCATTACTCACCCTTGGAACACCGCTCCCTGCCTGGAGCGAGACTGGCTGATGGGTTGAACTGGGAGGCGAAAGGAAGTGATGTGAGCGAAGCAGCATCCCCGAGCGGCTTCAGCAAGTGCCAAAGGGAAGGGCTGCTGCGGAGCTGCTGGAGGCGCAGCCCCAGTCAGTCACAGCGAGCCACAAAAGACATCTTCTAGTGCGAGACCTCATTGCGTCACTCCCTGACTAACAGCATCTGTCACCCAGGCTCGTGTTGGGGAAGGATAAGAAGTGAACGGGCAGAGGATCTGCTTGTGGGCTGGGCTTTGTGATGGTGCGGGCTCTTTAATCCATCCAGTTACAACGTGCAGTGGCTGGAGGATAACCCAGGAGGATGTCCTTGCAGGGAGGGTAAGCCTGTGGCTGGGAGCTCAAGAAAGGAGACAGCCCCTGTTTCAAAAGGGGTGAATTCCAGCAGGGAACAGTCCATCTCCATCCCTCCATCCACCACACACACATCTTCAGGGCCTGGTGAGCAGCTCCATGCAGAGCCCTGCTGTGCACAGGCTGAGCCGCTCCTCATCCCAGATGCCAAAGCTGTGGAATTTCTACACCACAGTTGTCCAACAGCCTCAACCCAGACCATGTGGGATGTCTGTGCCAGAATCCATCCTAGCTGGAAAATAAGATGGCTCTTGGATCCCACCTGAAGTCCACAATCGAGCGTCCTCTGAAAGTTGCATTTTAGCTTAACCACAAGGTATAGATACTGCTGCCTTTATTTCTGTACCCTACACAAGGCAGGAGATCTATCAAACAGATGGATTTACCCCATTTGGCCTCAAAGATCCATGAATGCTATCTTTTACACAGAAGACTCTGTGCTATATAAATACACAACAAATAGATTACCATTTTCTTCAGCACCTACACGGCTTCTCAAAGCAGGAGGGTTCAAAAACGCTCAGCGTTGCCCTAATTCTACTGCAATAACCTGTCACTGCCTTCAGCTGCAGCACAAGATGAAAAGGCAATTTTAAAGCCCTGCCCTAAACGCAACCTGCCCTTCCTCAGACCAAAACCATGTCTCTTAGCAATGCCTGGTGATCAGAGCCCATGTGGGCCAATAAGTCCAATGAGCCTGTGCCCCACCATGGGCACCGCTGCCACACTACCCCCACGGTGCCCCTTTCCTTCTGGTGCTCCAGTGTATAAAGCCCAGCAAGGAATTCCACACCTCTCACAGGACTGGAATATTTCTTTGCTCGAAAATCTGAACAATAAAGAACATCAGAAGTGAGGGATGTCACGCAAAAGGTGCTCCACAAGCACATCCAAATGCAGCCACACACACAGCACCTCTCCAGTGATGCTGACAGCCGCTCTGCACTTGTGCATTTGAACACAGCAATCTGTTCAGCTGCAAGTTTGTTTGTCTTCACCAAAATACAGGCCACGTCTGACTTTATGCAGGTGAAAGCCCTGTCTGGACACAGTTACACCACTACAAAGACACAGATTTGCTACAGGTACAGGTTTTATCACTTCTTTATGGGAATAACTTAAAGCAATGTAATTAAATTGATCTCTGAATCTAAACCAGGAGAGATATAGCAATTTTTCTTTATTATTATCTTTGGTCATAAATGCACCCTTTAAATGCTCGCAGGATCTCCTGACACTGTTCATTTGGGAAAGCTCTATCTCCCATCAGTTTAACCTTTTCACACACCCTTCACTCTGTTTAGCTTTATCTTACAGAGAGAGAAAAGATCCCTGGGATCTCCATCTTCTTGACCTGCAAACCACTTAGTGAGCTACTAAAGACTTACACCTTGTAGCAGCAGCCAGGCAGCAGAGTCTCAATAGCGAGGGCCACAGGATTGATTCTCCAAAGTGTTTTCCAGCTTGGAAAACTGAACAGGCACAATCCACATTATTCTTTTGAACCATGGCTGTTCAACGTAATGAGCATGTTTCTGACTCCCCTTTTTCCTTGTTTGATCTGTCCCAGTTTAATTCTGACTTAGCCAACTGCAAAATCTCCGAGTGCCTATGCAGTAAAATCAGCACAGCAATTCACATTAGCAAATCAACACTTATAGGAGCAGGATCATTACACCATCAGCTTAGTTCACACCCAACCTCCCATGTAAAGCTCCACTGAAATGAAGCGATCCAGATTATCCTGAGCCCTTTCGGCTTAGTAAAGAATAACATTCTCAAAATGCTTGTACTGTATTTTAAATGTTGATCTTGCTCTGCATTAGAGCAGGTTAAAATCCTCCAGCAAGCACATTTTCATCAGAAATCATCCTTCTTAGAAGCATGAATATTAGGAGTTTTAGACACTTTACATTTCTGTTGTAAACATACTTCTTTTGCTGATGTTATTTTAGAAGTAGGGCTCCTGTATCTTCTGCAAGGCAATGTAAAGAAGAAATAAAGTAAGGAAACCAGCTTTTTGAATAGGGAGCACCAGGCAGGCAGTGAGCCTTTCAAGGTGCCCTGGGTTCAGCAGTTGCAGTCAGTTTTTTCTTCTCTTTAGTAGCTGTGTTTTGACTTAACCCGGGAACAAGGCTGATAAGGCCGATGTTTTTAGTTACTGCTGAGCGATGTTTACCCTGACCAAGGACTTTGTGAGCCTCATGCTCTGCCGGGGAGGAGGGGAGGCCAGGAGGAAGGAGGGACAGAACCCAAACTGACCAAAGAGGTATTCCATACCATAGCACGTCATGCCCGAGGGTAACTGGGAGTTACCCAGAAGGAGAGGGAACTTCCCGGTTGGGCTCGTTTTCGGCGGGTGGTATCGTACCCTCTTCCCTTGTTATTTCCTTATCGTTATTATTATTGGTGATAGCAATAGTGATTTGTGTTATACCTTAGTTACTGGATTGTTGTTATCTCAATCCGTGGGAGTTGCTTTCCTTCAATTCTCCTCCCCATCCCTCCAGGAGCAGGGAGGAAGGAGGGGAGGGCAAGAAAGGGGGGTTGAGTGAGTGGACGAGCTGCGTGGCTGGGTTTAAACCACGACACAAGGGCTACAATGCTAGGGCTACCAGACTGCACTCTTTCAGTGCTGTATAGCTTCTGATATATATATAATACCCACTATATATAGCTTGCAATACAGTGCAATACAGTAAAATACTTGACCGTGGACCTCACTTTCATGAGAAATTCCTCAGAATTCAGCAAGGCCACCCAGGCCTCAAAGTTTAGGCATGGTCTTAATACATCTCTTACACTGGAGTCCCTGGGAGCAAGGATGGCTGAGCAAGGATGACTGGATTTCTGGAGCTCTGGAGAAATTTGTAGCTTTATGTAGGAATAAGACACCTTATATAAGTAAAGAAGAGCTATTGCTCAATAAAGCAGCACAGTAGCAGGAAGTAATAAAACAAAAATGCCTGGAAGTAATTATTAGGAATTAATTAGGAAGTAATTAATTAGGAAGTAATAAAACAAAAATGTTCTGGAAAGGAAGGTCCACCTCTGCCCTGCTACAGGTACAATGCGGCTCTCCTTTATGTAAGGAGGGAGAGCAGCCAGTGGAGGACGGACTTTGTTTCCTACATACCATGGTATCTCCATTCATAATTGAGATGTCCTCCTCTAACCTATTTAGCTCATCTTTCGCTGAATGCTCTGCCTTCTTTTGCCTCTAGGGCAGCATGACCTACTGTCTTTTAAAGACTCTCCCTCAAGGGACACAAGTTTACACATTCACCATGGATGCTCTAGTCTAGCTAGTCAGTGAAGAGAAAGAGGTGTTCCTGGGGTGCAGCTCTCTGAAGTTGCCTTAGACTTTTAACTTCTAATGAGAGTAAAATGTGCATGAAAGATGCTAATCCTGACCATTGACCAGGAGCCTTGGGTCTGCACACTAACCTCAGACCCAGGGGTCTACATGACTTCAGCTGTGATTTCTGTAGTCATGAAGAAGACTTCAAATGCTACTCTTTGTAGCTGTGAATAACACAGAGGAATCAGTGTTGTCACCATGCAGGAAAAAGACAGGATACTGGGAAAGCCAGCAAGCCCAGCCTGATGGCCATGGTGCAAGGAAATACAGTTATAGGCCCATGGTTAAATGCCGATACAGCCAGAAATGAAAGAAGGCTTTTCATAGCCAAGACATAGTCCTCAGGGTATCCTCTGCCTTATAGAATCACAGCTGCAGCACCTTGTAAACACAAAGGTATGTTTCAAAACCATTTTGGACACTTGGACTCACATCTCCAAGCAATATCATCATCTGAAGAGACACACACTGTATTAAACAGTTACTATGCTCCAACCCTGGCAGTGTTCAAGGCCAGGTTGGATGAAGCCTTGCATGGCATGGTTAGTATGAGGTGTCCCTGCCTATGGCAGGGGGGTTGGAACTAGATGATCTTAAGGTCTTTTCAAACCCTAACTATTCTATAATTCTATGATAACATATCCTGCGTAGTTAAGAGACAGGATATAGCATCTCTTCACAGGGATCCGCACTCAGAACAGATAGCCCTTCTAATGCCCAGCTGACTTTCAGCAAAGGAAAACATGCCTTCCTCAACCTCTGCACTCCTAGAGGAGCCAACTGGGTAAGGAGAAATGACAAGGACATCACCCAAACTAATAGGTGATGCTTTCACTTATTTGAATGAAAGGCAAATCAGACCAGGAGAGGACACAAAGCTCTACTGCAGGGCTGCCAGCATCCACATCAGCTGGAAGCACAGCCTCCTACCCACACTCATGTTTTTGGGCTATCCTCACAGAGAAATGCCAGCAGAAGGCAGCTTGGGTTTGACATCCCTGGCCTTGGCCATGCTGCCAGCACACTTGCCTGGGTGTCTTGAGGAGGAAAAGGAGCTCCTTGTAGTCCCCTTAGCGGCCACAGACATGGCTGAACGACTGAATATCATCAGGTTGTCTGAAAACAGTGGCAATGTGTGCATGGGTTAATGCACAAATAACCAGAGAAGCCACAGGCTATTCCAGCAGCTAAACATAGGCTTCTGCATCCAGGCAGGGTGGGAATTTATGAGGCACATAAAAAACTGAGGTATCTTTAAAAACAGCCCAGCTTTATGATTCAGTTGCAAGCAGTCATTTAAAATGCTTGGATTAAACCAGAATTAAAAGGTGCCCGCATGACTGACTTCTGCATGCAGCCACGAATGAAGTCCCCCCCAACAAGCAGTGGTGCTTCCAGTTCAAGGCTTCATCTGCATTATATGCTTTTCATTAACATTATCAGATGATAGTTTTGCCCTGCAAATCTTTGTGTAATCAGCCCCAAAGAAGCTGGGCCAAGTGTTGTCAGCACTAACAGAAAGAAATCACTGTGGATAAAAGACATCAGGACCTGACAAGGGCCAATGGAAGCAATGAAGAGGATTCACTGCATTGAGTGATCTGGATTACTGTTTAAGCAGGGCACAGAGAAACAATATGGAATTGAGCAGGTCCAAATTCATCCACCCAGGAACAAATATAGCAATTTAATACTGTAGCAATAAGCTACAGTAAAAGGGTGGAAAATCTTCCTCTGGGCTGTGACAACCCTAACATGCCCAACAAGATAACAAGCTGGATGGGGTGCCAATGTCTGAAATAGCAAGTGTAATTAGCCACACAAATGAGGAACACAAGAGTCACATTGCAGAGGTGATGTTATATCTGATTAACTTCTGGTGCTGCAGGGGTGTCCAAGTCAGCTTTCCACAGTGAAAAAAAGGGGTTTTGACAACAGTGAAGCAGTTACGGGGCTCCAGGCTCCATATGTTAAGTGCAAGGACTGATAGCACAGGGCTCCTCACTGTATCAGACAAAGACATTGCAAAATCCCAACTGGTAACTAGAAAATACAGACTGAAACGAAGATGCAGAACTGTGCCAGAGATGGCAATTAGCCAGTGGAACAAGTCTGCAAAGGCTGCGATGGACTCTCCAGACGCAGAGTGCTATAATCTCCAGGACTGAATGTTCACAAAAGGGAATTAATTCAGGGTATTGGGCAAAAAATTAAATTAGATTGTTTCCAAGCCCTTTTACCTGACAAGCTGCGGCTCTCTGAACCTAAGGAAAGTTAGCAAAGGCACCATTCAGGAATGGCTGCACATCTAGGAAAGGAAAGGTTTTCTATTACACTTGGCCAACTTGAAGCATTCAGAAACTGTGAGTCAGGGCCCCAAGCATCATGCAGCTGGCTTAAAAATATGGTATTTTAAACCAGGAACAAATATTGGTTCCTTTTTATTTGCCTTCTGGTTTTTATGCCTTTTAAGCTGCAGGGTTCAAGCTGGGCTCTGCAATCATGATGTCCATAAAGCAGAGGTCACCAAGTCTAATTCATATAAATGCTGCATCAAACGACTCCACGGGGTCTTCAGGACAACACCAAATCTCTTGAGATTTACAGTAAAGTTGTGAGGTCTCCCCATGGTGATTAGAACGACAACATTCCCTTTAAACCAGCCACAAGCACAGAAAAAAGCCAAGAGAAAAAAGCAAGTTAAGCAGCAGCTGCAGTCATCCCACCTCCTCCAACAGCTCCCTATGAGCGTTTCTGGTTCCCAGCCACATCTCCCTCATCACAGAAGAAGGGGAACGGGGTGTCAGTGACCTTACAGGTCTATCCCAACTCTGGTATCTATGGGTGTTTTCTCTGGATTTGTGCAGCTCTCTGCTTCTCTCTTAGAAGGTCCCTGTCCAGAGAATGCCAGGATGGGAATGATCGCATCCTTGGGAAAGGTGTGGCCAATACAGAGGGAACGAAATACTGGGATATACAACATTCCCATTGGCAAAGCTCTGCTTCTACCAGTTTCTTTCCCATGCCCTCCCAGGGAGATGAAAGCTGGAATTTCTTACCTTGCTGCTCCTCTAACAGAACAAACAGCTTCTCCAAATCCTACTCCTCCATTAATTTCATGAAATCAGGCAGTCCACTACCTCAACCTCTCTTACCAAGGTCCTCCATCCCACCCAGATGGCTGACCATAAGCCTCCCCAGAGTGCAGGTAAGGGGCAAGCAGCAAGCAAGAGCAGAGGCACAGGCAGGTTTGTACTTGGAGCAACCCAGCAGTGTAACACAGCCCCGGCTCTCCTCCTGCAGTGCTCAGTGCTCAGACAAGTTCTCTAGCAGAGATGGGGCTGATGTCCATCGGGAGGCAACCTGCTCCCATAGAAAGGAATACTCAGGGCAGACAACATTTTGCTGCTTTTTATAACCATTCCAGACCATGCCCATCCTGCGACACAGCCCAAAATGGGCATAAGGATGTATACCAGGGCACAGCTGCAGAGAAACAGCAAGCGATGGGCACATGAACCAGTGGGTTTCTCAGCATAGCAGCTAGGGTGATCCACCAAAGCCCTGGGGTAAGGCTGGCCCATGCTGCTGGCATGGAAACCTGCACTGAAATCAAGGCATTTCTCAGCATTAACCTTGCTGACCAGGCACCTGGGGAAGGTTTTGGAAGTAGCTCCAAAGGGTTTCCCACTTGACAGCAGTACCATTCCTCATTAGCTGCAGTAGTGAATGCAGGACCCTCCACCACTCACTTACATGGACTCAGCAGAAGAGGCCGTGGGTATTGAATCAGCATTTTCCAAGAATGACAAAAAAAACCCCAAACCAGCTCCTTTCCTGTTGGGGATGAATCTCCTTGGTGCCAGAGATGTTTGTTAGCACTGCGAATGGCTGCAGGAAAGCATGGCCCCTGTTGCCCTCGAGTCTATACAGCTGTTTCTTAGCATAAACAGAGATTTGTGCTCAGCTCTTAAAAATGCCATTTCCCTCTGAAAAAGCTGCATAAACTCAGCACAGTGGAAGGCTGGTAATGAAAACACACGTGTAGCTGGAGGAAGGCCAGCAGTGCTCAGTACGGGCCCTGAGCTTGTCACAACTGCCTTGCAACATCCACCAAATTCATGCTCTGAGCGCATGCAACTCAAGTCAACACCAACAAAACCTTTGGGGATTTGAGGGTCAGTAATGACCTAATCATAGACTCACTGAATGGTTTGGGTTGGAAAGGACCTTAAGATCACCCAGTTCCAACCCCTGCCATGGGCAGGGACACCTCACACTAGACCATGTTGCCCAAAGCTCTGTCCAACCCGGCAGCTTGCAATACAAAAGCCACTCACATTCACATCAGACAACTCCAGCCTTCCCAATCCAGCAAAACAGGTCAAAGAGACAGCAGTGAGACAGAGACACTCTTGCATTTAGGTACAGCGAGGAAAAGGGAGCCCTCACTGCGCGGGCTCACCATCCTGCTTGGGCACTGAGCAGGACCTGCACCACTCACAGGGATCAGTGCGAGTGAACTGCAAGTGAACACTCTGGATTATTCTTAATGCACTTGGAACAAACCCATGCTCATGGGGAAGCCTGGCACGAGCAGCACAGTACCACGAAAGCCCCCATGACCAGTGCTCCTGGAGGTGCTCACAGTCCTCCTGGAGGTGCAGACGCCTCCATCACCCATCCCATGCTGGCCCAGCCACGGGGTGTGATGTCCCCACCATGTGCCTAAGGCTGAAGCCCTATGGCTCATGAGAGCAAATCCCTGCAGAAGCTCCTCTGGCATGGGCAGGATCAGACCCCTTACCCTTGATGATGGCCATTACCTGCTGATTCCATACTCTGGGGGTGGCTGGTACCGGACCAGGGTCACTTCTGCGCGGGCAGAGGGCTGTGGGGCAGCAAAGGAAGCCTTGAGGACATCCTGCGCCGGCTGCTCGCCATAAAACATCCCATGCTCCTGCACCTTGCTGCCTGGAGCGGCTGCCTTGCCTTTGTAGGGGTATTCGGGGGGCGGGCCCCGTGGGTCCGTAGCCTTGCTGGGCTGTGGGCCTGCCTTGAAGCCCTTTGTGCCACCCGGTGCCGGGGGATGCTGCTTGGCACCATTCCTCTCCAGTGAGAGCTGCATGATCCTCTCGCTCAGCGAGCGGACGTGGCCCTGCTTCAGCTCCTTCAGTGCCTCATCCTTATGTGCCTGCCCGCTGTTGGCCCGGTTCACTGTTGGCCTCCCCTCCGTCCTGGACTTCTGGCTGGATGTGCCATAAAACCCCGGGGCAGCCGCAGCGGCCGTCGGCGCCTGTCCTCGGAAGAACTGAGACTGAGCCTTGGCTTCCTCGTAGGTGGGGAGCTCCTCGGTGCCATGTGGAGGCTGTGGGGCTCGGGGCTGCTTCTCCATCGCAGCACCGTCCCCTTGGTGCTCCTGTCCCTGCGGTTCCTGCCGCCCCGACGGCTGGACCATTGGCGGCTCTTCGGGAGCGAGATTCTCTGCGGAAGAGAGAGTGCTGGCAGTGCTGTTGGAGGGGCCGGCGCTGCCCGTCGCCTGGTGCTGTATGGCCAGCAGGTTCATGTTCTCGCTGGGGTTGCCATACCTCAGCCGCTCCTGGATCAGGCGCTGCAGGACCGTGCCGGCTGCCACCTCGTCCGCCCCTCGCATCTCCGCCTCTGGGACCCGGCGGAAGCTGGGTGGGCGCAGGGTGCAGAGGGCCTCCTCGGCTGGGCAGGGAGAGACAGAGGTGGCCATTAGCTCTGCTGACCAGGAGGCTGGAGCTCCTACACTCCACAGCTGTCACCCTGTGCCCAGGATGCACCGGGGCACTGCCCTGCCAGGGTCCCCCTGGAGTAAAGGGAACATGGCTGGAAGCCACCAAAGGAGGCAGGGATCCTGCTCATCCTCCTCTCTGCTCATCCCCGCACCCCAGATCATCCTTAATTTCTTGCAGTGACCCCTAAAAATATATTCCCAGCCCTTCCCTCCATAATACTCCATGTGCCCAACACCCACAGCACCAAACGCCCTCCCAAGTCAATGGAGGGACAGGCAATGTCATAAGGAAATTTGGTCTTTTTTTAAATATAAATAGAATGGAATAGAAAATAGAAAAGAATGGAATGGAATATAACAGAATGGACAGCACTAGACTAGACTAGAACAGAATAGAACAAAATAAGAACAGAATATTTCCATTGGAAAGGACTTACAACAATCATCTAGTCCAACTGCCTGAACAAAACTTAAAGCACGCTGCTAAGGACATTGCCAAAATGCCTCTTAAACACTGATAGGCTTTGGACATCAATCACCTCTCTAGGAAGCCTGTGTTTGACGTTCCCCCTGAAGATGCCTTGCATTGCTTATGGCAGCAGCCTGTATGGTAATACCGCACGGGAGGCTGCACTTTTGATGGGCAAAATTGGATGAGACAAATCCCCTCCTAAGTGCACTGCCTGCCACAACAGAAGAAACTGCAGAAGGTGTTGCAGAAAAGCTATGAAATGACACAGAAAACAAAAAGGTCCTAAAAGTGTAAATAAAGAATGCTCTGTGCTCTGGCATCTTCCCCTAAAAGTGCTACTTCCCTTCTGGCCAATAATGTTATTTCTAAGGGAGTCACCGTTGTGAGTTTGCTGGGTGAGTACAAGGAGGGTGTTACAGTCATAGATTTAACACCAGCACTTTAAAAAGATGGATTAGTTACATCACCCTAAAACCCTACTGAAGTCACTCTTCAGAGGCAACGGCACCACTTTTGCACCGTATACCAGTGGAGAATGCCTAAAGCTAAGCATATAACCATGGCTGGGAGGTTGGAATCGCTTCCTTCTGGAGCTCTCCTCCCACAGCCATCCCAAAAGTGGCATAAGACATCTGTCTGAAGGGTGTCCGAGTCTGGAGGGGTGTTCCTGAAAGACCCCAGTGTGGACAAAAGTGAGAATAAGCCCAGAGCTCTGGACAGAGTCCCCCATGTCCCTAGGCAAGGAGGAGATGCTGTTTTCAGTTCAGACTTTGTGGTCATTCTTGGCAACCTTCTCTCTCCTGCTGTTTCCAGTTCTCAGAGGGCTTTGTCAGAAGGACTTACATTTGGCGTTTGGCATTTGAAAGTAGTTAAAAAGCAAGCTTTCTCTTGAGGTCTGGTATTTCCCTGAGGTTTCATCAGTTACTGCACATGCTGTGGGATAACTCATACACAACCCAGACACCAGAGGCGAAGAAAAGCTTTTGACTCTTAACTATTAGAATAGGTCATTTCCATGCTGGGATTGCAGAGGGTCTGTCAGCTCCCCAGGCTGCTGCAGACACACACATCTCCACCTACCTGTCTGCACCACAGCCAACTATCCATCTACTTTATACGTCCCTGCAGCAAACTCTTACTGCTTTACTCACAGCACACAGAACACCCCCCCCACCCCACATTGGCCATCTTTGCAGACCTGCAATAGAAGTCTCCCTAACATACCAGTAAGCTCACAGACTAGGCTGTAAATCTGAGAAGAGTAGATAAAGCCAGGATCACACCATCAAGGCAGCTCTTGGTCATACATGAGAAGGATTTCCATCCCTGTGCTAGTCATCTATCAGCATCCTTATATCTGGGAGATGTACTTTAGCTACCTATTAGTGAGATCCAAAAAGGACTGACCAGAATGAGCCTTCCACAGGCTGCCTGTGGTCCTGCTCCATCAGCAAAAAGCTATGGACCTCAGTCCAGCTGCACAATGAAGAGCAGCCTTGTCCTAAAGGACAAGCAGCAATGCTGCATCCTCCACAAGCACAACTGACAACTGATGGTGGGCCATAACACTCAAGCCCAAGGTAACTCCCCTTTGACTCCACTGAGGATGAGAAGGTGGCCTTCAATTCTGTGAATATTATTTGTAAATCACCTAAACTGCTCAATTTACTTCCAGGGAAAAACATGGAAGCGAATGTGGTGAGTTTGTATGGAAGTGCAGCCACACACTTACCAGCTTTTTCTTTGGCACTGATCGCTTCAGCTGTTAGAGGAGAAACTTCATGCCTGCCAGCAAACAATTGGTGATCCTGGTAAAGAAAGCCAGGGTCTTCCAGTACCTGGACTGGGCTGGTAGGATTGTAACACACAGATGTGGAGCCTGTAAGAAAGAAGAATGGGATGTCAGTAAAGAATGACAAAGGGTAAAGTCATGACTTATGACAGAAGTCCAAAAAACAATGTTCTTGAAGCCACTGAGCAAACCACCTCTTGTCCTTACCACCCAAATAACACATTAACTCTGAGGAACAAGAGGCAGCCACCAAGTCACAAGTGCTGCTTCACACACCAACCTTCAAGGTCCCCAGTCCAGGCACAAAGTGAGGCTTGCAAGAGCTACCAGTGACAAGTGACAAACTCACAAATCAAGGCATGGCACCAGGATATGAAGCCAACAGAGGCAGCATAAAACTGAAAGAGGGAATGGGTAAACAGAAGAAAAGAAGAATAGGTGAGGACCCCATTCCATCCATGAGTGCTTAAGTCTGGGAATTCTTTACCACAAAATCTGCTCATGAATAATAGTTCAGCAATACAGAAAATTGCTGAGACTTAAAACACAGCCAATGCTATCAAGGGAGAGAGTTTGTAAATTACTTTGTCCAGATGTTCTTAATATGGTGAGAAGAGGATGGAACTGGAGGGCCATGGGAATGAGTCTGGCAGACAGACTGCACAGGAGCTGCACATCCAAGCTCCTGCATCCCACAGGCATCAGTAAAAGGACCAGTCCCTGTGCTGGTTTTGACCGGGATAGAGTTAATTTTCTTCACAGTAGCTGGTACGGGGGTGGTTTGCATTTGTGCTGGAAACAGTGTTGATACCACAGGGATGTTTTAGTTACTGCTGAGCAGTGCTTACACAGAGCCAAAGCCTTTTCTGCTCCTCACACCACCCCACCAGAGAGAAGGCTGGGGGCGCACAAGGAGTTGGGAGGGAACACAGCCAACTGACCAAAGGGTATGCCATAAGCTCATCATTGGCTTGACCCCACAATTCAAGGAAGACAGACAGACTGGACAGACTCCAAATGAAGGCAACAAAGATGATCAAAGGACAGCAGAACTTGCCCTGTGAGGAAAGCCTGAAAAGAGTTAGGTCTTCTCTCCCTGGATAAGAGAAGGCTGGGGAAGGGTGACCTGGTCACAGCGTTTCCGTATTGCAGCTACAGAAGAGGACAGAGGCTCTCTCTTCACGTGGAGAAGTGCACTGGGTTTGGCTGGGGTAGAGTTAATTTTCATCACAGTAGCTGGTATGGGAATGTTTTGGATTTGTGCTGGAAACAGTGCTGATACCACAGGGATGTTTTAGTTACTGCTGAGCAGCGCTTACACGGAGCCAAGGCCTTTTCTGCTCCTCACACCACCCCATCAGCTGGGGTCCACAAGCAGCTGGCAGGGGACACAGCCAGGACATCTGACCTCAACTGACCAAAGGGATATCCTACACCTTATGGCATCATGCTCAGCATATAAACCTAAGGGAAGAAGAAGTAAAGGGGGGACATTCCCTGGGGCATTGCACAGGGAGGTTGTGAATGCCCCATTCCTGGCAGTGTTCAAGGCCAGGCTGGACAGAGCCTTGGGTGACATGGTTTAGTGTGAGGTGGCCCTGCTCATGGCAGGGGCTTGGAACTAGATGATCTTAAGGCCCTTTCCAACCTTAACTATTCTATGATTCAGACTGATGGTGCTTGTCTTCCCAAGTAGCTGTTATGTGTGATAGAGCCCTGCCTTCCTGGAGATGGCTGAATACCTGCTTGTGACAGCAAGTGGTGAATGAATTCCTTGCTCTGCTTTGCTTAAACACACAGCTTTTGCTTTATCTGTTAAACTGCCTTTATCTCAGCCCATTAGTTTTCTCACTCTTCTGATTCTCTTCCCCATCCCACTGAGGATGGAGTGAGCGAGTAGCTGGGTAGGGCTTAGTTGCCAGCTGGGGTTAGACCACAGTAAGATGAGGGTCAGTGGGTATGAGCTGCACTAAGAGAGGCTTTATCTTAACATAAGAATGTTTTTTTTACAGTGAAAACAATCATTCACTGGAGCAGCCTCCCCAGGGACATGGTAGAGGCCCCATCACTGGAGGTTTTCCAGTGGTTAGACAGTGTGAGAGATAACCTCATCTAGGTTCCTCTTCCCACAGAAGGTCAGACCAGCTCATTTGCTGAGCTTCCTTCCAACCTGGGCTGTTCTATGACTGATTTTCCACTTCCTACTCATTTTTCTGAGCACAAACTCATTTTTGCAAAAAGAAGGCTGTTTGAGGTCCAAATGTTGGAGGTGAGCATCTCCTCATCCCAAGTACCCTGGTAGGTACTTAGTAGTACCCTGGTAGTACAGCAGGGATATGGCAGAATCACTCTCCACTTACACCACCAGTTGTCATAGGTTTTAGACTAAGGGAATGGCCTTCAACCTCCAGCAAAGGCCACTGCCAAGGGACTTGCTTGAGCAGGAGGGCGAGCGCTCGAAGTGGCATCAATGTGGCATCCATCAGTCCTATCAGGGCATCCGTCCATCCTGGTGGGGCAGGAAGCCCACAGGGACCTGAGCACCCTGCTCTGCAGGAAAAGTCATCAGCCATGGATGACTTGGACTTAATAACCCAACTGCTTGGTTTGCACTTGGCTAACGGCGTGCTTACTGGCATATATTACACAGGGAAGCTTGCTCCCCTTACCTACAGGTCATCACTAACCGCACACCCCTGCATGGGGCAGGGCAGCAGGAGAGCAGCATCCAGCCTGTCTTCTCTGCAGGCATGAAGATACTATTCCCTTGTCCTGGGTTCAGCAGTTGCAGTCAGTTTTTCTTCTC
>NDXB01005928.1:245927-277854 GCA_002631895.1 Agapornis roseicollis | reverse complement strand
CCCCCGAGTTGTACTCTTTACAGCTAGATGCTGACAACTCATACCAGGAAGAGTGAGCTGACTTAGGTTTCCGTAAAAACATAAACTCTGTCTATAACATAGCTCCATCCATCAAAGAGTTACTTAATTATAACAGTGACGCACACATAAATCGACTGTTTCAGGCCTGCCCCTTTGTCTTTTCTATTTCTCTCTCCATTGCTCCATGATATCTTGGGCTCTGAACTACTGCTTATTCTTTGGGATCAGAGCAGAGTTTCACTACATGAAAAGCAAATCAAGCCTTCAAAGAGATGTGCAATTCATCCTTGAAGAGCCAGAGCCGTATGCTCTCCTGCAGCCCAAGTGTAAGGATTGATGAGATCTTGTCCTGCATTTGGCTGGTTTCATTAGTGTGAAGAGGTTAGTTAAGGACACAAGAGTTCTAGCAAAAAAGATTCATGCATTGGCTAAGATTTCAGCAGTATATGGAAAACGCTTTGCACACAGAAAAAATGTTTGCAGTCCCCAGTCTCAAGTGACTCACAAGAAACTCCTTCTGAAACTATTCCCTTTCTTTTCTATGGATTGCAAAGGTCTATGTGCCCTGTGTGGAAGCAAAATATTTGTGATGCTGGGAAGAAAAACCTCATCCCAAGTAGTGCAGGGCAGACAGGGATAAAAGGAAGAAAGAGGTGGAAAGGTATTGGGAATCAGCTTGGGAAAAACACATGGACAAATGGACAGATTTAAAGAAGGCTCTAAATACTGCTTTGCTTCAGGAAAGCTAAGAGGGAAAAGGGACACTAACACTGCAGTCTTTGAGGGGGAATGGGATTCTCCATGCATTCAAGCTGGCTAAATATAGCTAAGATGTTTTTCCTACTATGATGAAAGTCACCTCTTGGCTTACTGGGTACTTCACATACAAGCAGGAGAGAGGAAAAACATGTACAGTAACAGGAAAGGGCAGAGTTCCCACTTATTATTTCTTTTTATCAGCTATCTACTGATCTTATGTGAACATATGAGAACCTAATAATACCTAGAAATAAAGACTCTGACCCTTTCTGCTGCTGCTCCTAAGAAAAAGCTTCCTTGCTTGGTGTGACTTGAACCTACGAGCTCAGAAGCAGGCAAATGAGAATGACAGCCTGCAAGAACGATAGATTATTTTTACATCATATCTTCTAAGGTTTTGCATGTGAAAGTTTAAAACTTGAGGTCAGCCATACTACAAATGCTTTTGTAAAGCACAGAATGGTTGTTGGCACATAAGAATCTTGGTTTCAAGAAGCCTCTGTTTAAAGCTATTGAAATCCCTTTAGGTGAGATGCTTTGAAGGGAAAGTGATAAAGACAGTGTAATACAAAAGTAAAAACATTCATTGTATAGGGGTGGATGAACAGTCAGGCATTGACTTTGGATACACTGCAAGTGTTTTATGGAGGTGACAGAAAGCTCATTGGAAAAGGAGAAAGAGTAACTGTTGGGAGACTTAAGGATATACTTAGATAGCATGTTGAGCATTGTCTGTCTTATTTCTGCATTATGAAGACCTTAAAGCAGGCCATGAACACCTAGGGTCCCAAAGCCACTGGTTCCCTCCTTGTGGGGTCATATGGTGGGAACAGTTTCACTGAGATTTATATGTAGTAAGAGCTGACCAGCATCTGAGCTAAGGTGTGTGCCTGTATGTGCCCTGCAGGTACAATAAGGCAACACTGGCAGCACCGGTATGTCCATGAGTTAAAGCTCTTAAGGTATTTTTGGTGTTAATACAACAAGAAAAATTATTTGAAGAAAGGAACTAGGGAAACAGAAACTGTGAGTTAAGAAATGCTTCCCCAGTGAACCTGTGGGAATGGCTTGGGAGAGTCAAATCAGAAAAGCAGCCAGTCACTGAATAAGGCTCATGCAGAATTACTCTTGCCTGTAGACAGTTGGCTCAAGAGGGTGTGAGGCCACCCCAAGCCAGGGCATCACACAGTCATGCTTTTCTGCAAGGCCACTGGAAAATCTGCAGGGATGAGTGTTTGTGGGAAGCAGATGAACTGGAGTGAGGCAATTGGGCAATGGATAATGGGGCTAGAATGAAAAGATACATGAGAAGCCCTGGTGATCAAACTGCAAAGAAGGAGGAACAAAGGAGCAGAAAAAGAAAAGCCACACTAAGCAAACTTGTATGGTTTAGAAAGGTGAAATATGAGGGAGGGCAGGAGCACTGGTGTTGAGCTTGCTCTTCTTTTCTTTCCCAGGATGTCAGATGACTTTCTCTATGACCCATCGTAAATAAATTCCAGTTCCTCCTTTTGTGTTCCCCTCACAGCTTCCCAGATAATCCTTCCTTTTGCCTCTAGCTGACAGGCTTCTTTGGTACCTATGTCTTGGCCCCTGTAAGAAGCAGTAAGTTTTTCCAGTTCTTCTTCTGTGTTCCAGGAATATGTAAGTCACCATCTCATCTGAATGTATTTCCATGCATGGGAACTGATACTCTTTCCACACACACAGAGTTGTGTTACTTAGAAAGACATGTTACCCACAGATAAATCTAAGGACTAAGTCCCAACACACCTATCAGTCCTTGTTCTGAAAAGGAGGAAAGATAGCACTGCTGGTGTGAAAGTGTCTCAGCTGACATTATTGATTTACTTTATACAGGAGAGTGTAAGTGCTCTGCAGTAGGCTCTTCAATTCTGGGCACCTCGGGGAGATGTGAGACACATCTGAAACAAGTGTATGATGCTGTATAATTCTGTAGCCTCTCTCCAAAAAGGAGGCTGAGAAGTACTTCTTTGGGTAACTGAGCAGAACAGCATTAACTTATCTAAGATTAGAAAATAGGCCAAAAATTGTTATTCATTCTGTGTAAAATGTTATTCATATATACATGGCCAAAAAAAAGAGCAATAGGCAAAACAAAGTGAACTGGAAGCCCACTGTTTCTCCAAACAAAAGGCTCTGTTGTTCACTTCCCTTTCCACTTGCCTGGCTCCCTCCAAACTTCTGGGAATTAAAGCACCACACTTGTGGTTCCCGTCTTTAAATCAAAATGAGGAGTGACCAAAGACAGTGTGAACTTCGCTGGTTTCAGTTTGATAACGTTTCCTGCATGGGCTGGCCTGTTTCCACTAGGATTGCTTGAACCTGGTTGTCTGGAGCAGAGAAAACTTTTGGTTCCCAGAAGGGATCCTCAGATAGGGTGTGGTGTATTTTCCTTACTGTTTGCATATGTATCCACAGAAGCTGACTTATTAGGTGGGTTGGAAATGAAATAAGCATCTACATGAATCATCCGTCTGTCAGCTCCACTGCAGATCGCTGAGTGTGTAATCAGACCTGCTACATGTCCAAAAAGGCTAGCTCTGCATAGCACCTCATCACTTCACAAAACCTAGAGGCTTGAAGTGGATCTGGTTTCATCAGAAGAGTATAGCATGGCCAGAACAATCATAAAGCAGAAAAATGAAGTAAGAAGGGGAGTGTAAAGAAAAGGCACTTGAAAGTATATGCCTTTGGAGCATGAATACCTCTATTCTGTTACTCTTTCAGTTATGAGCAACTAACTGGTCTTTATATTGCAAGTGAGAAGGAGCATTTTAGCTATTATTAGGTGGTTTTAGATGACCCTTCCATCATTCATAAAGGCTCAACATGCTATGACTGGATCACGGAAAACTCATTCCATGTATACCTCCACTCTGTCTCTTATGCAATTGTAAATTCTTCCACTTCCACCTTGTAATGCACCGAGCATTCCTCAGTTTTTCTGAATATACTCAGACAAACCCAAGTTTCTTACTTAGCATGGTCTATTTCTCATTTGCAGGCTATTTTTGTAGTTAGCAAAATGATTCCAAATAGTTCTCTCTCATTACTCACATATTAACCTTTGAATTCTGCTGTTACAGCTCCTAGCTGTTTGCTGCTTTCTGTGGCTAGCCTTTTAAAAGCCTGAATGAAATAGGCTTAAGTACAGTTTGCCTATACAGTTCATATGTACTATTTTGGACTTAGTTCTGTTTGCAACAATAAATCAGAACAAGTTGTTAAAGTATCAGAGAATCAGAGAATGGTTTGGAATGGAAAGACCCTTAAGATCATCCAGTTGAACTCCCTGCATAGGCAGAGATGCCTTACACTAGACCAAGGCTCTCTTCAGCCTTGCCTTGAACACTGCCAGGGATGGGGCATTCACCACTTCTCTGGGCAACCTGTGCCAGTGCCTCATCAACTTCACAGTAAAGAACTTCTTCCTGATATCTAACCTGAACTTCCCCTGTTTGACCCCGTTACCCCTTGTCTTATTGCTACAGTCCCTGATGAAGAGTCCCTCTCCAGCATTCTTGTAGCTCCCTTCAGATACTGGAAGGAAATACAGATATGGAAATGTGTGATCTGTGAAGCCAGATTAAACCAGTATGATCCATTCGTTAATACCATGCATCTGAGGATTTCTCAAAGTAAACCTAGCTACTGACAACCTCCTCCATGAATTACTTAAACATGGACTCACCTAGGTAGTGACACAGCTTTAAAATTTGAGTGAAGCTAATGGGACAACTGACATTTGGAAATGTACTTTATACATCTCTGAACAAGGACTTAGGCCAGCTGTGCAGTGGCATGCAAGGGAGCATGTTTCCTGATCAATGCTGAAACAGAGATTGCCAAAACTGAAGGGAAAACCCAGGGACGATGGGAATGTGTTGTGATTAGTAGGAATAATGGGGGTTACCCTCTCACGAAAAAAAGGGAAGATGTCAGGAAGCAAGCTTACTGGTAACATACAGAGCTGCACTGGATGAAGATGGTGTGTGATAGTCTATCAGCACCATGAGATGATATCAGGCATTTTCTTTATAGTATCTTCCACCATAAGGCATCAGTCTACAGGAAGATGAAAAGAGAAAATATCAAATTGATATCCTATGATGTCTTGCTGTGTTTCCAGAACTCAAGCAGCTGAGTTTTTTCCAGACCTTTAAACACATTTCAGCATCTCTATTTGCCTTCTGTGATTAGTTTCTATGGCCTTTGTATTTAGAGTGACAATGATTTTTGAGGTCTGTTTTTATTAGCTGTAATTAGAAGTTGTGCTGAAAGTCTTTGAGGAAAGTTGCATCCTTTATCTGACAAAATGATCACCTCTGACTTCCCAGTCTGTTCAACGCTAGTGGTAGCCATGCTGACAGTTTCCTAATGTTGTTCCATGTCTGCTTCTCCACATCAACAGACCTTCAAGAAAAGAGCTCATTTAGTGTAAATGTTGACCTGAGACAGGCCTGGGTAAAGTGTTTTTCATTTGGAACTGCTGAGCTGATGAATTCAATTTCCTGTAGGAAAAGGTTGGTTTCAACAACTATTTGTTTAATGCTCTAATACAGGAAAAGCCCATGCAGATGATTTTCAACTGAAGTTTAGGTTTAAGCATTCAAATTGATTTTTACTGTTTATTTTTGCAAAATAGAAACACATCAAAACAATTAAGAGATATTTCATCATTAGTATTTCTGTTGAGACTTTGGTCTCCCATTCCAAATTATGATTTAGGATGGGAAGACTTTCACATACTTGTGGGACAGAAAAACAGTTTTTCATTGTCTGTTCTAGTCTTATGCAATCACTGAAGACTGGAGAAATTGATGAAGCACATTAGAAGGAATGAGTTTATACTGTTAACTTAGTACTGATTAAGTGGGGATAAAAGTGAGGCTGTTCAGCCTGGAGAAGAGAAGGTTGCGTGGAGACCTCATAGATGCTGGAGAGGGACTCTTCATCAGGGACTGCAGCGATAGAAGAGGGGGTAACAGGGTCAAACTGAAANAATGTATCAGGCTTTTCTTTCTGTACCGAAAAAGCAAGAGCTGGGCTTTGGAGAAGATGCTTTGGGGGGCTCTTCATCAGGGACTGTTGCAATAGGACAAGGGGTGATGGGTTCAAACTGAAGCAGGGGAAGTTCAGGTTAGATATAAGGAAGAAGTTCTGTACTGTGAGGGTGCTGAGGCACTGGCACAGGGTGTTCAGAGAAGTGGTGAATGCCCCATCCCTGGCAGTGTTCAAGGATGGGTTGGACACAGCCTTGGGTGACATGGTCTAGTGTGAGGTCTTCCTGCCCATGGCAGGGGTTGGAACTGGATGATCCTAAGGTCCTTTCCAACCCAAACCAGTCCATGATTCTATATAAAAACTATTTGTAGGGAGGATAAAAACACAAATAAATGACTGTGTGTCCTGGGTTCAGCAGTTGCTGTCAGTTTTTCTTCTCCTTAGTAGCTGGTGTTTTGACTTATGGTATTAATAAACTAGAAAATGAATTTGATCATTATGTTAAGCTTCCTCATGGTGATATTTATTAGTTTTTTTAACAGTTTCACATGCAGCCTGTGAAAGATGGTTCATAGCCAAAGAGAATGATGTAGTAGGACTCACTGCTGTATCCATTTGTTACATTTTCCTAGCTCTTGTTCAGCTGCTTTTCTCTTTGAGGGCACCCTTGAAATGCAGCTGCCCTTCCATGGCTGTTATGATGTTCTTCTCAAATTTAGTATGTTTAATTTCATACTTATGGATTGGTGTACTACACATTCCCTTGCTGACGTTGCTACAGCCCAGTGTACTTGGAAAGTCTTTCCAGGGACTTTATAAATGGAAGGGTTAAGAAATTCTAATACTGATAGGAAGAGAGATGATAGTTGGCAGTTCTAGATAAAACTGCTTTGTTTTGGAAGATGCACTTAACTGGCCTGGAACTGTTAGCAGAAATGTGAAGGCTGGTTCAATTGAAAAGACCTCTCCAGCTGGAATGGCTGAGGAGTCACAACTGCTAAGCAAGAACACGGAAAAAACAAGTCCTCTGAATCAGGTAGAAGGAGACTGAGATGGAGTCCTTTACGGCTCCAGGGAATGCCCTGGCCCTCTGAATGGTGCTTACTCATTTCAGGTTCATGAACAGACACACAAACAGTTCTTTAAAATAAAAAAACAATGGATCACCAACTCTCAAGTGAACAGGGAGCTCAGACCTCAAACCTGTATGCAGTGTCAGCTGAAGTCATCATTTTCAACAGCACTGCCTGAGAGCACCGAGGCATCAGAAATGCTGGTAAATGCAGCACAGAAAAGTAAAAATGAATGTGCAAAATCAGCTGCTGACCTCTGAGGGTAAGATCTGATTATTCTAGGAGAGAAACCTGACAAAACAAGTGAGAAGGACAAAAGCAAGAAAAGCAACAAATCTCAGGAGGAATACCTGCAATTACTAGGCAACCTATTTTATAAAGGCTTTACAGGATAAAGCTTCTCAGCTGAGCTCAGCAGTTTACTTAGGATGTTTTTGTGTCTGATCTCAAACTCAAGTGAGCCACTCTGAACTCATCTGAGCTTTGGATTAGGCATCTATTCATAACAGTTTCAGCAGAATAAAAAGCCAGATTTTAGATAGCAGTTGTATTTCTTATGCTGTTAGGAGACAGATTAAAAAATAGCACTGCCAACAGCACCTGACTTACAGTAATTTTATGCCCTGTGTCATGTTAACCTGTTCAAGCTTCTTCAGCATGTCCTGCTAAAGGCCAAAAGCTACAGCAATGTTGTGACATGACAAGCATAGGAACTTCCTTCATTGTCCAAGACTCAGGTTTAAAGGGACAATACACAATAAATGGTAGGATTTGGATTCATTGACAAAATCTGAACTGAAGAGAAGAAAGTCCTGTCACTATTCATGCTGGGGATTATAATGAAGTGGTCCACAAGACTTCACAGTCCTCCACACCCCCCTTTTTAGGGCAATATTAAATTTCTTACACATGGAGTTACTTCCAAACCAGGCCCTCTTATGAGTTAAAGTGGTGAGTGATGCAAACAGCTGATGTACTGGTGATAAAAACCATCCTTCTTGAGTTTGTTCTCAGGGGTGGTGATGCTTTGCTGGAAGCTCCTCTCTGACCCCTCAGAGAAATCCTGCAAGCAACCATTTCCAACAAGTGTATTTCCAAGGTTGTCTTCTTGTACTTTGTGCGGGACTACTTCCTCCTTATGCAAAACCTTTGCATGAGCTCCAGAAGAGCCATATTCTAAATGCTATTCTATCTATAGTTAGACACAGTTGGAAATGATCCATTTTGCAGTTTGGATTTTTCCACTATGCCAATTTTTTTGGCATTACTGAAATGTTCCAGGTTTGCATCGGTTCATTCCTAAAATGCATTGCTATGAATGGAAGAAGAATCAGGTACAGAAGGGTTTTGCCATGCTTGTGTCAGCCTTGCTATGGCTGTTGATAGCAGATAAATCACAATAAACGATAATTTGTTCCTATCATGTCCTTTATAAAACATACCCAAAATACAAATTTAAAATGGATAATGATGAAATAAGCACTATTTTAGATTATTTTACTTATGAATGGTTAAAAAAAAGATTTCTTCCTACATCACAATGACTTGGTCTGCACACCCCACTTCCATGATCAGTGGTCTAACCCCCAGGTTGTGTGACTGTCCTTTGTTTCCTTTTCTGCTTCCCACGGGAAATAAAAGATATTTCTCTCCTCTTGTTTCTTTAATTTACTTAAGCTCTGAATTAGTGATCCTTTTTCTGGTGTTGGAAGTCTGCAAAGTTTCTTGATTATAGCAATAAATAATAATAACTGAATAATGATACTAAAAGTGAACAAAATACTGCTGTTAAATTGAAATGTAAATACCGTAAGCTATGCTAAAACTATCAGGATCCTGAGGCCTCTTAACGTGTCCTAAGGCCCTGACCAGCTTCAGCTGGGACCCACACCCTCTCCTCATGGATCCATGGGAATGGTTAGTACATTAGTAGACAGCAATTTCTCTTTGAGAAGTATTCCCTTAAATAGTTGGTCAATAGAGTAATAACACAAAGTAGTAAGTTAATTACTAACGAAGCTAAGTACAATGCCATGAGCAAAGTATGGGAATTGGATAAATACAAGTATAAATATGCACACAAACACTTTG
Organism: Agapornis roseicollis; assembly: GCA_002631895.1. Classification (NCBI taxonomy): domain Eukaryota; kingdom Metazoa; phylum Chordata; class Aves; order Psittaciformes; family Psittacidae; genus Agapornis; species Agapornis roseicollis. The sequence continues at coordinate 268,882 of NDXB01005928.1, read as the reverse complement.
GTACATGAAGCTTTGATCAAACTGGTTGTAAGATCAAATTGACCTTATCTTGCCATGAACAGATGATGCTATACTTGGATTTGTTATTGAAGACATGAAGGATTACATTCCTTCATTGTCTATATTTCTTTTATCTTCATCTTTTCAATGTTGAGCCCAGTGAGATGTTTACATGAGTTGCTCAGCTTTATCCTATGTATTTTGAAATCTGTGTTTACCAAGGAAATCAAGTACAAACAAGTCATTGTATCTGGAAAGGGATGAGACTCTGCATATGTCGGAAAAACACAACCAGGACAGCTGTGCTAATGCAAGTTTTGGCTCTGAACAACTGAGGAACCCCTCCTTTCTTCCAAAATATCTCCCTAGAACCTGCCAGTGGTGCTTTTACTACACAAGTTTGAAAAATACCCACTGGGGCTTATTGTTTTTCTGCCTAGCTAATAATTTATTGGGAACAGGACACTGAGGTCAGTTTCCAGATGTTTTCTCCAAATGACTATTTTGAATTAGCTAAAGATTTGGGTATTTGCATAAGGTTTTGAATGTTCCCAGCATCCCTTTGATCTCTGTCATACACTGGGCCCTAAATCTGTGCTGGTTGCATGGCTTTGTCTATGTCTTCCCAGAGAGTGTTCTGCTCTGTAGAACAGCACTGATTGACTCCCTTGACTCCTGGCAATCTGACTGGGCCTGGCTATTTCTGAATGTGGCCAGTGCTCAGTGCTGTCAAATCCTGCAGGGCATACAGCAGTCCTGCTGCCTTCTCATCTGTCTGAGCAGTGGTATTTTGTCTTTGTTTCTTAAGTTTCAGCCTTTGATTGATAGGGGCCTACAAGAAAAGTTTTGGCATTCTGTACCTTTCTGTATCTCAGACACTGGGCTGGATGTGGACCTCACAGCGTAGGCAGGCTGCTGTCATGCTTGCTCTGAAGGTTCTTTTGCTCTCTAATGGTGTTGGCTTCTCTTGCTTCCAGGGGGTGGATTGACAGGAATCTTGTAAAATTCAGCAGGGACAGATGACGAGTCCTACCCCTGGCATACACAAACCTTTTTCAATGCACAAAGGCTAGCCTTGGAAAAGGTCCTGAAGGATCTTGTCCTGGGTTTAGCAGTAGCAGCCATTTTTACTTTTTCTTAGTAGCTGGTGCAGCACTGTGTTTTGACTCAGCCTGGGAACACAGCTGATAATACTGATGTTTACTCTGACCAAGGACTTTGTGAGTCTCATGCTCTGTCAGGGAGGAAGGGAGGCTGGGAGGAACCAGGGACAGGACACCTGACCCAAACTGACCAAACAGGTATTCCATACCACAGCACGTCATGCCCAGGATGTAACTGAGAGTTACCTGGAAGGGCTAGCTCTCTGGGGGTTGGAGGAGGTATTGGTTGGTGCTTGGTCGGGTGGGGTGAGGTTAGTTATCTGTCTGTGGTTGATGAGATGCTGTATTCTCTTCCCTTGCTATTTCCTTTTTCATTAGTATTATTGGTGGTAGTAGTAGTGATTTGTATTACACCTTAGTTACTAAACTGTTCTTATCTCAACCTGTGGGAGTTGCATTCTTTTGATTCTCCTCCCCATCCCTCCAGGAGCAGGGGGAGGGCAAGAAAGGGGGTTGAGTGAGCGAATGAGCTGTGTGGCTGGGTTTAAACCATGACAATCTTCAGGATGGAAAGGGCTGGAGAACTTTCCCTATGAGGAGAGGCTGAGGGACCATGACTGGTTCAGCCTGGGGAAGAAGACATACTCAGGGGATATGGGGATGTCATGGAGTGGATGGGCGCAAGAGTGCTGCAAGAGCAGGAGAATGCAAGACAACAGGCTTAAGTTGAATGGAGAGAGCTTTAGAGTGGGTATAAGGCTCACACTGTTCCCCATGAATAGAAACAGGCAGTGGAACTGGTTTACCAGAGAGGCTGTACAGTCCATGATGGCTTTCCAAATATGACCGGACAGAGCCTGGAGCAACCCTACCTGATCTGAGAGATGAGCCTGCTGTGAGCAGGATGGTCATTTGCAACCCAAAATGCTCTGTGATCATATAATGACCTGCTGTCACCTTGTCTTGGGCAATGGACCTCTGTAATTAGTGAGAAAGAGCAACGATTATCATGACTCTAAATGTTAAAAGCTTAGGAATTGTGGCAACTTCAGAAAGGAGATGGGAAAGACTCAATACTGTGTTGAAAAGGTCAGGAAATAAACAAACAACGAAGAAGAGTAGGGACACATGGGCAAGAAGAAAGGAAGTGGAGAAGATAAGAGGTTGGAGAAATGAGTGGAGTGAGTTGGGAAGCAAATCAGTTCAGTAAGACACAAGTCTGTAGCTAATGGGAAGGGGAAAATGCTAAGCATTTTGAAACACTTCATATTTCAGAGATGAGAGCTTCATTATCAGTTTGTCTTGGAGCTTTTATTTTCCCAAACATATGTGATAAAAATGCCACATCAGTGTCACTTGCAGGATCCAGAGTCTGTGTTTATTCCTGATTTTTTTCCTATCCTTATGGAAAAAAATAGCACTGCTTTCAGATTTTTTTTAGGGCCACGGGACCCACCATCCCAACTGTTAGTAATGGGTGGCAATACCTTTGGCTCAGAAAGCCTAGTAGAGTTCCCAGCTTTGTTGTTATCACAGGATGGTACTGCCTGGCAAAAGGACAAACTGTGTACAAAATATTATCTCTGGAAGCACAGTGTCTTGGAATGTGAAAAGAACAGGCAGTGGTTTTGTTTATTTCATCTTTAAACATTAGAAAAGGAAAAAATACCCCACTATTTATTTTAAATATCACTGTTTATATGAGTATGTTTACATCAAAACAGTGGGACTGGACATTGCTTTGTGAAAGCATGTGATATTAACATTAGCTTGGCATTATCTGTGTGACTGACTAAGTAAGCCGGGCCCAAAAGCCTTGTGGGAAGTTACCTGTCCAAGGACCATGTCTGGATTCTGTCACTCCTTTCTGATGGTGCCTATCCATATATTCAGTGAGGTTTAGTGGTGGCATGAAGCACCACTCAGTTTTGAATAACTGTGACTAAATCTGACCTCTATGCAAATTACACTGACTTCTACTTTGAATGGCAATTCCAATTCAAATGTCTAGGATAAAATAAAGTCTAGGTGAATTTTAAACTCTCCAGCTACCTCACTTCTGTTTCTCATGAATGCTTAGGTATCATGCCACTATTTTCAATGGTTTTGACATCTGCTATTCATATTATTTCACCACAATATACCATTATTGTTAAAGAACCACAAACTGAACAATAGCTAAGGCCTTGTATGAGATTCTCTTGTTAATGGCCCCAGAAGCAGAAAAAAGAAAGCCCATAAGGGTGAGCCAGTATTTCTTTGAGCATTTTAAAACCATGCCCTCTGATGGCTGATACTGAAAATATCTTTCACTATCTTTTGTGATAAATGGTTTGGTTTCTGTTCTATTGGAATGCCAGGGATGGAGCATTCAGTTTTAAGTTGAAGAAAGCCTGAAAGAAGACTCAATGTTAATTCTTCTAAACAGCATTATTATTATGAGATTCAATCTATTAGTAATATCTAATTCACTTTGATCTGCAATTTTAAGCGCTCTTCATAATTTAGTTGAAATGTCTCTGATTTGGTAGGTTTTGAAAATACTGATGCATTAGACTGCGGCATCTGTGGAAGAAGAAACCTTCATGTGCCTTAGATCTACAGGTACTGAATTTCTGACTTCTCAGAAAGCTTGAGAGAAATATATTGCCATTGTAAATTATTATTTAGTTAAGTCGTGCCATATTTAACACAAAGCTGAAAAACTCTTCTTCAGGTTAATCATAAGCAATTTTCTCCTAGCACATAACTGTTGTTTCTAGAAGTTTAAACAACTTTTCAAACAACTAAAACAACTAAATGTGGACTATGTGGGAACATTGCAAATTGCAATACACTATTTTTGCCAGGATGTGGTGTAATCTCTGCATTTGCTTTGCCATTTCTTTGGAGGTTCCTCTAAGTTATGAGGGATCTCTGTGCCTTCATGATGGCAGAGACTCATTCTGAATGCCAGATAAAGGATTGAAACCAAGTTACAGTCGTTTGTAATTGCCCCCTTAAAACTTCAGCTTTTGAGTTATGGCCTTTAGGGGTTATTCAGAATTGTTCAGAAATAGTGCTTGAGGATACATTGAAGAGCCACGACTTCTGACTTGAGCTTAAAAATCTCCAGGTCATCCTTGGTTTATGTGAGGTCAGTCAGGAGAACAACTGCTAACATTCTTTTCTGTAGACACTGACTTAAACTGCTTGCAAATGGCCCCTCCTCTCCCACAGCCTTCCTTCCCATCCACCCAGCCCATGCATTCCTGGACACAGGATTCACACAGCCAGAGAATGCATATAAGTATCATTTTCTTTTCATCCCCTGTGTACTACTGTCCACTCTCTTATTTCCCCTCTGCAGGTATGGAAGTGCTTGCAAAAAGCATGATTTGCATCCAAGTGAACTGTCATTTTGCAGCAGCACTGAGAGATCCACAATTTATCCCACAGACTGCATACATGTAAATATTTGTATATAGCTTAAATGCTGGAGCCATTATGTCCTCTGTTGTATAAGCTGTGTGCATGGTCTCCAACATTCCATTTGTGAAGCTTTCCCAGCACAATAGTTTTGTTTGGTAAGTCTCCAGATCCCATCAGGTGTGTTCTGTCAAGCCAAGTAAGGCCTGATGGTTTTTGCTAGTTGTAATAACAGGACTGCTTAATGCCAAACAGCTATATCTGAACACATCAAATTTTACTCCAGTGCACTGGAACTCATCTGGGACCAATAAATAGGACCAACAAGTAGATTCTAATTAAAATAATTTTTTTAGCACTGACTCTATAAAAACCACTCAGTTTTCCAATAAATAACAGCATGATTTCCCAGGATCTAAACTTCCCATTTGGGTTAGAAATATTCCTTGAGAAATGTCATGAGCTATTCACAGCACACAACACAAAACCAACATCCATGCAAACTATAATCTGATGTATTGAGTGTCCCATATTTGACACACTTCTCACAACTACCGCTCTTGGGAAGGAGTATTCAGATAATCTGCATCACTGAATACTGATTAGATGGTGATCACCCTGTTTAAGTTTGTTCTGCTGCCCCTTTCTTGGTTCTCTCCTCATGTCTCACTTATCACCTTCAGTAACCTGGGCAGGTACTTGTGTGGCCATATAGAAAACATGAGTAAAACTGGAGAAGGCACAAACAAAGAGTATTTATTCTTTGATCAGATCAGCTGCCTGTACTATTGGCCATGTGAATATCCTAACTATTCAGCCACAGTGATGAAGAGGCTAGCAAAGAGCAAGCAGATTCTGATAAGGAATCAAAAAATTGTAGAATGGTTTGGGTTGGAAAGAACCTTAAGATCATCCAGTCCCAATTCTGTGAAGCTTTGCCCTAGACCATGTTGCCCAAGCTCTGTCCAACCTGGCCTTGAACACTGCCAGGGATGGAGCATTCACCACTTCTTTGGGCAACCTGTGCCAGAGCCTTACCAACCTCACAGTAAAGAATTTTTTTCCTTATATCTAGCCTGAACATCCCCTGTTTCAGTTTGAACCCATCTCCCCTTGTCCTGTCACTACAGTGCCTGATAAAGATGCAGTTCATGCAGGAACTTCTGTAAAATAAATGTGTATGTCTCAAAAACATGAACACCACAGTCCCCTATGCCCCCTTTCCCTTTAAAGACACACATATGCAAGAAACAGTACATGGATTCAGAAGCACAGTGAAACAAACAGGTTTTCAGGGAGATGCAGTGAGAAGAGATATTTGAATTACAGCAGTGCTTTCTCTGTGAGCTGTGATCACCATCCCACCCTTTGGCTTTGCTGGACTATGCCATGCATTGCTGTTAACACAACAATTAGTAATCACTTAACAGCAATAACCACTGAACAGAAACATAAACTACTATTTGCCTTTTGATTATGCAGTTGCAGCTGTGTAATAAACGGTGTCCTTCCATTTGTTTATCAACAGTTAGGGATTAAAATTAGGTTTTGTTTTGACTTTTGCCATGGCTTTGTGCATGAATGATAATCAGACAAACTCTGAACTGAGTGATGGTGATGACTCAAGCGTTCAATGGGAAAGTTTTTGGGAATCAAAGCTGTGATAAAAGGCTATCAGAGGAATCTAGCCAAGTGTCATCTTATGGTAAAACTTGGGGAAATCTGCATATTTAGGAATCTCTTGGAAAAAAATCAAAGAGATACATTTTTATATATGTATGTGTATGTGCATGCGTGTACACGTGTGCTGCAAATGTGCAAAATACAAGACCTAGTGAGATGTGTTCATTTCATAGGAAGTATGCAGCTCGCTTTTACACGTCAAAACCAAGATGTTTGAGAAGCAAAAATTACTCAACAAACATAGGTAACAAGAATGTGCATTTCCCTAATAAATCCACCAGCTAAAATTGATTGTAGAAACAATAAATCTATATTTTGATGAACAAAAGCAAATCCTATCCAGAGACTGCTTATTCTTGTCTATATAACTGCAGGAGTTTGCTATGTTAATAGATTTTTTTCCTTTCATCTTGCAAAAAGTATTTCAGGGCATCACTGGCTGTTTTCAAGACATGAGAAACTGCCCTGTCACCTCCCTGAATTCAGAAGAATTCAATGAGAATTAACTGAAGAATAATTTGAAGAATTAGAGATACTGGGGAGGGAGGAAGAAAGGAAGGTAGAAAATGAATATGTTTTTAGAGACTGACTGATCTGAAGGTGTAACTTTGCGACAAATGAGAGAGAAGGGAAAGAGATGATGGGTATGAATTAAAAATAGAAGCAATATGGAAACACAGCAAATCCTTACAGGTCATGGAACACTACTTTAACTCTCTGACTGCTACAAAACCTGGATGTGCTATTAGCCCACAACAGAGGTTTGTCTCCCTTGTTTCCTCTAAGTGTTAACAGTTTGGATTCTGAGAAGAGGCCATGAGGATGATCAGAGGCTGGAGCACCTCTTGTATGAAGACAGCCTGAGAACACTGGGGCTGTTCAGCCTGGAGAAGAGAAGCTGTGTGGAGAATTCAGAGCAGCTTCCAGTGTCTGAAGGGGGCTACAAGGATGCTGGGGAGGGGCTCTTCATCAGGGACTGTAGTGACAAGACAAGGGGTGATGGGTTCAAACTGAAACAAATACAGAGGAAGTTCAGGTTAGATATAAGGAAGAAGTTCTTTACTGTGAGGGTGGTGAGGTGCTGGCACAGGGTGCCCAGAAATGTGGTAAATGCTACATCTCTGCTGGCATTTAAGGCCAGGCTGGACAGAGCCTTGGGTGACATGGTCTAGTGTGAGGCATTCCTGCCTATGGCAGGGGGCTGGAACTGGATGAGCTTTAAAGTTCTTTCCAACCCAAACCATTCTGTGATTCTACGAGTGCAATCCCTATGTTTGCATGCTTCTTTGGCAGTGGCTTATTAACATTTATGCTGTTTTAATGCTTATAAAGTATAAAATGCCCTATTGTTCAGGAAGTTTCCCCCTTTTCCCTGAAGTTTTGCCAATTTTTAGGAGAGAACTGTGCTAACACTTTATAATATTTAAATTCAAGCAAAATCCAGCCAGAATCCGACATCTTATTAGTAAATATTTGAAGCTCTAATCTCAGCATTGACTGTGATAGCCAGAAAACTTTCCAATGCTCTGTGCAGAACCTCACTTGTCCATGCAACGTAACAGGCTCTGTAGTGGGACTCAATAATCAGTCAATAAGGAGTGATGGGAACCTTTGTGCAGAAACTCTAGAAACAGCTTAGTTTCAGTTTGCTGCAGTTCTGCGTGCATGGTATGGGGTGCTTTGCCATTGTGGTGGTGCTGACACACTTTAAGGAGGTGTAAGATCTAGTAATAAGTCCAGACACACAAGTCCATGTACCAGATAGACTGATAAACTTTTAGCATGTAATGATGATATAAACACTACTTCCTAACATGAGTATTCAGGTAATTGGAACTCACATACACTAAGGCTTATAATAATCTAAGTAGCCATCTGTTTTCTTTAACCTCTTGTTTTCTATATAAATGTATCCTTCCTTCCCTCCTTGGTGTCATCAGTGTGGGGAGTCTCCTTGCCTGCCTGTCATCTCTAGCTGAAGATGAAGGGTATGCTAACTCCTAGATGGAGTGCTAACCAAAAATGTCTGAAGAAAGAAGTGAAGTCTGTATGACAGAGTATAAGAGTATCTGTATTGTAAAAGTGTAATGCTTCTCGGCTTCACAGTACTCTGATTACCAACTTGATCTTCAAACTTCTATGTCCTATTCTCTGTGTATCCTAAACATTCATGGGACAGCACCAATGTACTGCTTGCCTGGTTAGAAGGAACAGGGACACTTTGATGTCATCCTTCAGGCATTACTTGGTGTCTTTGACCTATATCCAGTTCTTCCTGAAGCTTTCTTCTACAGCTGATATCGCTCTGTCAAATTGTCTGAAAAGGGCCTATATTTTCAGATGTTTTCAGTGAGGCTGACAGGTAGTCAAAATACTGGAAAGACAATTTTATTACCCCTCCAGGATGACAGACATATTCATACATTTCAGACATACAGCAATCCAGCTCTGTGTTGCACTGTAATCAGTATTTTACAACGTATAGAGACATAAATGCCACATCACTAGGGATAGCAATCCTTGTAACAGAATTGAGATGTTTCTTGAAACAACCATTTGAGCACTGGAAAGGCACTATGGTTTTCATTAAAAAACATTAACTCAGAAGTCACTACTATCAAGAATGGAATTGAACAAAACCTTACCGTTAACTCGAAGGAAAATATCAATATTGATGGGAAGTCTACCTTTTGTGCATGACCATATCTTTCATATAGCCCCAGTTATACCTTATGCCTCATTTCTTTATCCTACAGTATGATCACTAACTTAAAGCATCCTGAGGAGTCACTAAAAAACACCATGAGGAATTCTTAAGGGGTGGTTAAGAAATTACAGTAAGAAAATAATTTGTAAAATGACTGTGACAGTAGTTCCATATGAATCACCTATATGTATATCCTGCAAATGCAAAGGTACATTTTGGTAGCACAATAGATAAATGTGTCTATTTTGAACAACTGGATTTAGTGGGAACTTTCAAGCTTCACCCTTGGAGTAGCACCTAAAGTGTGACTGGGAAATATTCCCAGATTCAACAGCAAGAAAAAATCTGGGAGAAGGAATGAAGAGTAACCTGCAAGAGCTGCCAGCTCTTAGTATGTTCAGTTATAATAAAGATGCTTCTCTAAAAAGCTGACATTTTTAGGCTGGTCTAGAAATGTCAAGAGATAAAGAACTATGAGATCTCCAGAAGTAAACACCTTATATTTTTCTGAAACTGAGGAGATGAAAAGATGTGGTTGAAGATGAAGGGAAGAACACAACTTAAAGATTTGCTATTGAGTTTGTTTCTTAAAGTGAGGAATCTGAGGAGTACAGGAGAGCCCCATGCTACAACAAACCTATAATTTTTTGTGCCTTTTACCCTCACTGCTGCTGTGTGAACCATTATGTGGCATTTGAGATTGGGCCAAACTTTTGCTAACAAATCATGTGAAATTTGTCTGCATTTAGGTTTCCTAATAAATTTAACCATGTTTATTATAAGGATTGTCAAGGTTCACAAATGTTTTGAATTAATTTGGGCCACTTTGCTGAAAATCACCTAAATGAGTGATTTTTAAAGTTCTGGTTGTGAAACAAAACAAGTTGTGGCTTTCTAGCTTGACTTTGCTCTGACTTTTCATGCACTGAACTGTAAATCTTTAGGTAGGAACGGATATGTATTCAAACTATAGATGCTCTTCAGGAGCATCTGTGGAATGGAAGAGATAGCCTTGGTATTAGTCTTTCTGCTTTTCTCTGTTGCTGATGCTGTACATAACACACGTGAGTTTCTGCATGATGTGAGCAGCCAACCTGTAAGGAACTGGGAAGGAAAGGTAGCTAGATGTATGCTTTTGGGATTCAGGAATCTAGAGAGGAGTGGGTAATGTAAACAGAAACTTAAGGCAAATGCTTCTTATTTGTTAATTAAGTCCAGCTGACTTATATACTACAAAGGAAAAGGAAAGGAGTAGAAGTCTTTTCAAAGAAGATAAGTGGGCTGAGCAGTCTGCAACCTGAGCTTGAAAAGATCTGTCCAGAGCTATAGCTCATTACAAAGAGGAACAAACTTGGGTTCAGGATTGTTTGCTTTCATGAGTTACTTAAGAAACACTTAGTGTGTTTTCCAACTGGTATCAGGCATTGCTAGCATATCAGGATGGTTGCCTTGAAGATAAGAAGACTGGATGCTAATGCTACATCTTCTTTCCATCTCGTATCATTTTTCAGTGTTCAGAAGCTCTCCCAAGTTGTTGCACAAAGCAGTCAGCAGCTGTTGCCAACCTCAGTGCTTCCTCTCCAGTTTCCTCAAGAGAAAGAAGTAAGTAAGATAAATGCATTCATTTTTAGCTGAATTTCTGGAAGCATTCTTGCAGAAATAGCTGACCTTCACCATGCTACACAACCTTCCCTTTTCCTTCTTTTAAGTCATAATCTACAATAACTCATGACTTTCCTGAGTACTTTACTGAAGTGATTTCCATCCTTCTCTGCCTATTGCAGCCAAAGCATTTAAGGTTATGTTTCCAGCTTTCTCTTCCTTTCCCCAGTAGTTTTATTTATATCCATATGTATTTCTTTCACCAAGTATGTAAAACTTTTTCACTAGTTCTCAAAAAGGTTTCATTTTCACTCCCTTCTATTGGTGGTACCTGTTTGTAACAGCTAGTACCAGGAAGATGTGAGAGACAGAGCAAAGCTTTTCAAAATACGGACCTTCACATACCTCAGGGAATGATTGTTTCATTCCTTCAAGGAAAACATCATTTGCTCTGAATTTTGCAAAACAGGCTGTGGCTGCCAGTCATTTCTAGCCTTTCATATTCTATAAAACGTTTTGCCAGTGTTCTCTATTTAAAAGCTGAACTGATCCATTTATTCTAGAGTTGAACTGTTTATCATGGATGATAACAGGACTGAACCAAAACCTACCTTACTCTTTATTCATGACAGCTCATATTGCTTACTAATTGTTACTATCTCTGCTTGCAGTATGGTTCATGTTGTTTTATTTTTACAGTCTTCATCTATCTGTTTTATCCAAAGCTGCACTTCTGCAGACTTGGCACTAATGGGTACCACGGTCTCACTAAATTGGCAGGGAATTGTTTTTGCTTGTACCAGGAAGAAATTGAGATTGCTGATGGGAGAAATAACACTATGATGTTTGTGATATGAAGAATAGTGTAATAAGTTAGGATGAACTCTAAGCATTTTTAGAATCCACCTAATAAAGGGGAAAAAGGAATGACAGAGTTATGAACTGAGGAAAAATACAGTTGTCATTTTACCTTGTAGAAGAACTGGAAGTGAAGCGATACTGTGAAGGGGAGGCAGGAGGGGGAAGCCCAAGGACTCTGCTGTGATTAGAACAAGCTCTTAAACATAAAAAAGTGGATTTCTTGGATAGTTATGACATGACATCTTAATTATTTAAAATGATTTAGAATGTGCACTTGATTCTTCAGGGTGTTGGGAATACAAAGGAGGGAAAAAATTACATATTTCTGGACAGTGGAAAAACTTAAGTAATATTGGTGCTACCAAATGATGACACTGCCACTATGAAACAGAACTACTGGCATGTACTGTCAGGACTTAGCTAAGGTGTTCTGGTCATGGCATAGCATCCTGGCCTGCATGAAACTCATCAGTTCTATGCAGGGGATCTGTTCAGTGACTGCTTTCTGGCACTTTGGCCCTGGAAGGTCCTACTAGCTTCAGTGAAGCACCAGATTTGAGCTAACAAGAGAGCGCAGCATGGCACAGAGATACTGAGTAGCTGTGCACATGTACCACCTATCTGCCAATGGACTAAGCACTGTAGATCCAGACTTACGTGTGAGAATCTGCTGCTGGTGTGGGGCAGAAGGTATGAAAAGCATGTCCTCCTTCTGCACTGCTTGCGTGTATATGGCCCCATGCTCCTTGTTCAAAGTGCCAGACCCAGCAGGCTGTGACTGCTCTGCTTAGGCTCTACTCCATGTGAAATATCTGTACCAGTGCCTGAACTGAGGCTTGCCCTGCAGCTGGTGCTCATACTGGGCTGGCTGTGACCCAGTCTGGCTCCAAGCCACAGTGCATGTCATCTTCAGGTGTGCACTGGGACAAACATTTCAGTTCATAAGCATGTTTCACCTCTAAATGGGTCTTCTCACTGAATGTGCACAACATGTGTTTCAGCTTGTCTTCCATGCCAGCTTTCTGCCTCAGATTAACTTCTTCTGACAGTGGGATGACAGGAATTGAGCTCAATTGCCCATCTGTGTCTGAAATTGAGACTGGACTAAAACAAGCCTTGTTTAGCCATGTAGACAAGGATAATGATTCTGGGACTTGCTAGAGCTTAAGTGCTTTGGAGCAGGAAATTGAACTTTGGCAGGAAGCTTGTATCATCCTGATGTAGCTGTTAAAAATCTGTCTGGCTTGGCTAAAGTACACCTACCTGAGAAAAAACAGTTTGTAAGTGCAGTTATGCCTGTGTATAGAGCAAGTTTTCCAACCTCCCCTAGTGCTTCTATAGCAGTCATACAGTATATCTGTTCCTCAACACAGTAAATTAATCTGCAGTTGGCTTGGCCTTTGGGGTCTGGGCGGTCCTTTCCTTGCAAATGCTTTTTCCAGTTGTTGGGGGCTCACGGAGACAAGTACCACCAGAGGAGGTTAGAGGACATCAGCCAGTCATGGGAGAGTTTTAAAGTGAAACAACTAAGAACACAGAAACGAACAACAGACATGAATGAGCTGGGGACAGAGAATATCAAAAGACAGGGCAGGGACCCCTGGTGATAAGAGTCAGACTCTGACTGGCAAGTAAAGAGTAATCAGAGCAGGAGATGAAAGAATCTGGGAGGGGCTGGAGGTGCTGGAAATCATCACAGTGTTAGCATGTAAAAACGAAGCCAAGATCTGCACATCTTAGTAACTTCTCTACTGTGAGACTTTCCAGCAAATCAAATGCTGTTCAACACCAGGGGTCATCTACCCCACTTTACACATAGCTTGCAGAGAGAAAGCTGAAATACTAAGACAGATGAGGCTGTTCTGAATGTCAACACAGTACTCATGCTTTTAGAGGAGAGCTTGTGTGGAGCTGGCAGGTGTGAGGGCTCAATTCTGATCAGAAATGTCAAATGGGAAACCTGGAGGCTAAAGAGCAGTCACCCAGTGACTGCTGAAAGCAGCTAGTGTGGTACTTGTTGGGAACTGGGGACAGAATTTCTCAGCTGCTTTAAAAATGGGACTATTTTGAACCTTAACACTCATCTCTCTGGTTTTAATGCCCCCATTGAACTCATTGCTAGTTACCAGAAACTGGATAATCCATTCCATTGCCCAGATGTACTCCCAGGGTAAGAAGCAATCTGTCTTGTAGGGAACTCTGAATCAGGCGGTTTTTCACATGAATTTGCAGTATCTTTCAAGGCAGTTGTCATTGGACACATTTCTAAATAGGTATGTAATTGCAGTAATGCTTGTGTATACACAGAGGTATGACTTCTGCAGGTGTGCATATCATATCCTCCTTGCTATTTTATAGGCTGGGGTCCAAATCTCCATTTAAGAAACGTTGTTCATAACTTCCCTTGTGGGTCATTAAAATTAAATAGGAGGATGCATGTGTAACTATGCTTCAGATTTCTAGACTTAATGGTGTTTAAGAGGAAAAGAGATATTTTACAAGCATGTAACTGTTCCAGACAGACATCATTTCACTGTCTGGATGAAATGATGTACAGTAAAATGCTTTTGGGGAACTGAAATGGCTTCCCCTCACAAAAAAGGCAGGGCTTGGAGGAATCTGGTCTAGTGTGAGGTGTCCCTTCCGATGGCGGGGGACTGGGACTGGATGAGCTTTAAGGTCCCTTCCAACCCAAACCATCCTATGATTCTATTATTTATTTGCTTTAGCTCAAAGACAGTTACAAAGCTTAAAAAAAGGTTATTTTTATGTGCTGAGTAGTTCTCTCTGCTGGAAGCCCCTAATACTTTGCATAATTTTAGTCAAAGAAGAAGTTGACTTGAAGGATGGCAAAGTTAATATACAAGCATCTGTAGGATAATGGATCCTAATCATGATTAGGATCATCATCCTTTGACAGGATGCGGAAAATCCTGATTGTTGAATAAATGGGATCATAAAAAATATCTTGTATTTAATAATTCTTAGAATCTTGTTAACATTTCTTGAGCTCACTGAGGAATATAAATTATCTAACAGATACTTTAGGAAGTCTCAGTTTGCCTGCTGATCTGTGGAATGGAATTTGGGGTAGAAAGGAATTATGCATTTTTGTTAAGCATTTAATCTCCTTCTATAAAATGGGACTTAATATTTTGAATGAATGATGTAACTAAAACCCAGAAAGGTTCAATCATTAACAAACTAAAGAATTGTAAGCTTTTCCCCTTTTGGTCATAGGCTGGGGTTTTCTCCATTTTCCCCATCACTGTAGCAAGCAGGTAACACATTCAGGGATGTTGTGGTGGCAAATATTTCCATTTCCTTACCTCAAAAGCATTCTAGGACAGACCAGGCTCTTCAAACAAAACTTTGATTCTGAAATACCCTTCTCTCTGTCCTGCATGCCCTGATCTTCCAAAATACACTGATAACACATAATAGAAAAGAACACCTCTTCAGGGCCGTACTGTTATATGTGAAGAGTTGTATTGTTAGGCTTTTCCTTTTGGCAGCAGTGTTTTTTTAAAAAAAAGCTCACAGTAACTGAACAGAATTTGGAACAGTAGCATAAAAATATTGTGAAGCAGACTGAGGTTACTCGATGTTTATAAAGTATACAACAGGCTTTAAGGATCTCAAAAAATCACTTGAAAGAGTTGTCTTCGCTAAGTACACTTGCAGTGTTACCTTAGAAGGATGAACATGTCTTTCATTTGCTCCCACCTGATTAGTAGAAGTGCTAGCTTTTGAAGTGGTACTTAGTTTCCGGAAGCAGATGTGGATCTGCCACATTATTCGGAGCAGAGTTAGAAGGTGCTGGTATTTGAAAGAGGACAATTAGAGATGCTAGTGACTATCAGATGAGGTTTCTTTCAGCTTCAGAGCTGTCATCTGTTCATACCTCTAGAAGAGCTGTCTCTTTATCCTGTTTCCTTTCTAAAGGATGACAATATGTGTTCTTTTTTTGTAAGGATTGCATGCTTCCTTAGGGTGACAGTATGCATTACATGTTCCTCCCCTTTTTCCTCTGGGAAGGACTTTTCATTCTTTTGAAGTGAGCTAAGGTCAGAGGTTTGAATCCCAAACTTCTCAGTTTGGACTTGTTAAGCTGTGACAGACACTTCAGTGTCTTCCTCTGCCCTCAGTCCTGTGTTAGAGAGACTGTGACAGATAAGGGGTTTCTTGGTCTCTGTACCTTGTGACTCCTTGCCTTTGGGATAGGGTTACCAAAGAGACAGTGGATTAATACCCACAGCTCAAGATTAGAGCTTAAGACCAGGCCTGTTTACTTGGCTATCGCTTCTGAGTGTTGGCTTTCACCTAGCAGGAAGGGAAGACGTGGCTGAGGTAAATTCGTATTCAGGTTATAGTAACAATTATCAAAGGGAGTAGTTACCTGCTTTGAGTAGCAAACTGTGAAAGCATATACTCTTATCATTTAAATAGACATTTACAAAACACATGAATACTGTACCAGATACCTGCAGTAATTGTGACCTGGTGAAACGGACTTGCTCCAGAAAGGCTAAATTCAGCACAGTCCCCAGTCTGGGAACACCAGGTTGCCCCTAAGTCAAATGAAGCTGCAGTAAGAATGGAGGTAGAGCTAAGAATGTACCTTAAAGCCTGGGCTGCTCTGGACTACATCTGAGTAAACGTTACTGATTTTAAAACATTTATAAAATACTCCCTCAAATACCAAAATGCAGCATTTTCTCCATGATACAACTGAGCTATAAATTCTAATTCTATTTAAAAAAATACAGTGTTTGAATAACTGCTTAAATCAATACAGCCAATATGAACATCAGCAATAGTTGCTGACTTGGGATATACCATAAGATGAATAAACAGTTCTCATCATTCTCCTAAGGCTCTGAATGACCTTCCTGAGCAGAGACAAAACCGGGTACACAATAAAAATCTTATCTGATTGTTGGCAGGCTGAATGCATTTAAATAGACCCATAATGCTGATTTAGCTCTCTTATCTATGCTGATTTACTGCCACAAAAATGAAGAAAAGAAGAATATCAGTGCAGACAAAAATAGGCATACATGAAGTAATCAAAGAGGAGATAGGGTGAATAAATAAATGAATATGTAGAATAGGAGAATCACATTTCATCAAGCAAGTACTAAATCAGAATGGAATCCAGTTGACCATATCAGTAAGAGGTTCTGTATCATGATCACGGTGAAAGCACGTGCAAAGAGCCAAATTCTGCTCTTTCATAGAAGTTTACTCTTCCAGTTCAATAGAAATAACATTTGGCCCATAATAAAATGCTTTTAGACTTCTTTAATAGCTTGTGGTACTCAGCAAGGCTTCCATCAATGAAAAGAGCAATGTACTTTTATGGCTGTTTTTTTGGATGTGGCTATGAATTAAAGTCATGTTGAAATATATTTCTCTTTCCTTTTATTCTAAGACAGATTTTTGCCAAAAGTTTTTGTTTCTTCTCCTGAGATTGGTTTATATATTTATTCTTATGACTAGCTCACCAAAAAATGTCGATGGCAGAGTACTTGGAAACTGTACTAGCAATGTTGCCAGTAATGGATTTCTTTAAAGTTATTCCCCTGCCCAGTCCCCAAACCTTTAGTGTCTGAGAGTGAAGAGCACACTTGGATTGCCAGAAGCAGAAGCCCAAGATTTTATTATCTGTATCTCTTTGGCAAGCAGAGATGGACAGAAAAGACTTGGCTGTCTTGCAGCGTCTATTCATTTAGTGTCCTCTTTCAGTGAGCATAATAGCACCCAAAGAAAACACATCCTTCTTCCCAATTCTCCCCACTTGTGCCCGCAGCACTGCTTCTAAGAGGGCTTAATGGTTGGACGAAGTTAATTTCTGGAAGAATGATGAGCTGAAACTGTACTTGCACAAGACAATTTTGCACCCAGAATGCAGGCTAGGAAGCTGAGATGCAACTCGGTGTAATCACTTTTGGCCAAAAGGACACCTTGTAATCATTTATTTCAATAGCTTAGGAGCACTCAGGAATTCCTTGCTTCTTGCACATCCATTTGTCCTAACAGTATCTCCTGTGATAGATACAGAGACATCATCACTGCGAGGTGAATGACAGTCCTGGTACCACATCAATTCCCATTTACTGCAGAGCTTTTGAAATCAGCCTCTGGCACAAAACAGGAGCTAAACCTGATGAGTGACTGCAGTGCCTGCCTCTCCTCTCTAATTGCACTGCAGCTGCACTAAATGGAGCTGAAGGCCTTGGAAAGGACTGGTAAATAGCAGCTAGCTTGGGGGTTTTGTCACAAATGACAGATTGATACCTGTGGCATATTAAGGGGTCTCTTTCTCCTGACACAGTCTGATATTTTCTATTTCTTGCTGGAGGTTTTCCACTCTCCTCACTTACAGCACAGCCATGCAAACAGTGTACTCTAGGGGGATGGATGAGCTGCAGGGCTGGAAATCTCTGGCAGGAAAAGCAGAGTAAGTGACAGATGGAAAAGGAGAATCTGATCCACTGCTGATAGAAAAGATCTTTTCTGTATTTTGTGAAGGTTGCCCCCCTCCACTGAGCTGTATGCCAAACCCACCACACACAGAACACAGGAGGTGGCCCATTGTGAGGGAGAAAAGAGACACAGTCCAACCAGACAATATCTGGTTCACATCCTATTTTCCCTTAAGTTATAAACATATCTGGCTACCGAGCCAACCTAATCAGCCATAGGCCCTGTCATGCCCTTGAGGGTAAGTTCTTCCACTCCCTGTCCCCAACGGCAGCACCGTTGCTCAGCAGTCTGCTCACACTGCAGTGGAGGGGTATTGTGCAGTATTTTTTATTATAGGGGGGCAGCAGAGCACTGTAAAACAAAGGTCTTTTGTTGGTCTTACTGTGTCTGCTGTGTGCCTGTCTTGGGTGGGAACCCAAGAGCACAAAAAGCAAGGGTGGTATTAGTTTCTAACACTTTATTTTAGTGTGTTTTGCCCAAAAGACCTGAGACCCCATCTTTTGAAGTGTTACCATGTTCTAGTCTGGTATTTCTAGCCTGAGGAACTGAAATTCTCTTGGCAAGGCTCAATAAGGGAAGGTGACTGGTAGTTGCAAATAAAGCCTCTGGCTGGCATTCAGTTCTTTCACACTTGGCTAAATGTTCTTAAATCAGTAGTCATTTTTTATTCTACTAGTAGAATTCAGGAGCAATGTGCAGGATGATTTAAATGAGGCTCTTGTTGTTGGGTCGTCTTAAGCTCTCCTTGTTTCCATGTGTAGGGGAGACTGGTGTAATTCACACTCAGAAGGAGGTGGAAAATCTCAGGGAAAGCTGTGGTGTCCACAGTAAGGAGGAAGTGCTTTTTAAAATGGGACCCAGCATGTCCTGTGGAGTAATAGCCAAATTATTCCCCATCTTTGTCTGGCTCAGTGTTGAGCAGGAGTGGAGATGAGGACAGTTAATGGATGCTTTTCATTTGACTGAAAACACCTGCTGAAGTGATGCTGCTGTTTAGTGCCCCAAGGAGTTGAACATGAGTGAGGATAATCAGTGAGAATACCTAAAGAAATAAAGAGGTTGGAAGGCATTAATTACACTATGCAATATTCCTTTGCTGATCCTTTCTGGAAAGCATTGCCACTTGTCTTGCTGAAATCTGGATTTATAAATCCAGTGCAAATATCTTCACCAGATGCAATGCCAGAAGAAGCTCTGCTTGTGGGGTTGTGACATGTTCAGCAGTTCTGATTTTAGATTTGTGACTAAACACATGCTGTTAGTTAGAGTGTGTATGTAGAAAAATATATAACTTGTTGGCTGGGGGAATAATATTTTGCTTTAGTTGCCAAGACAGATTTATCCTGGGCAAGCATCCTTTAACACTTCGAGATGTTTACACAGCCTGCATGCAGAGAGTATAGAATCATAGAATCCCAGAATCCCAGAATGGTTTGGGTTGGAAAGGACCTTATGAACATCTAGTTCTGACCCCCCTGCCATGGGCAGGAACACCTCACACTAGACCAGGTTGCTTCAAGCCCCATCCAACCTGGCCTTGAACACTGCCAGGGATGGAGCATTTACCACTTCTCTGGGCAAACTGTGCCAGTGCCAGCACCCTCACAGTAAAGAACTTCCTCCTTATATCTAACCTGAACTTCCCCTGTTTCAGTTTGAACCCATCACCCCTTGTCCTGTCACTACAGTCCCTGATGTATAGTCCCTCTCCAGCATCCTTTTTAAAGCCTTGCTGACTACTACACAGATAATACAGATAGTATAATAATGTTTCTCTGGTTTATACTTCTGGAAAGAAATACTTGTTTAATGGTTAGTTATGTGATTTTTTTTCCAAAATGTTAAAATCCGATGCAGATCCAAGCCTGTTTTTGGGGAACAGCTACTCTTGCCTAAGATGAACACTGTAAAATGTAATGCCACCTATGAAACACGCTGTTTAACTACTGTTTTGCTTATTTTTTTCCAGCTGGTAAACATACTCTATTTGATAGTCTTTTTTGTTGTTGTTATTTTGCAGTTTCTGTCAAGAGTGTAGATTTCCTGTTGTTATTTCAGGTTGTTTTTCATAACTTGTCTAAAAGTCCAAGGAAGGGGATAATTTTTTAACTGCTTTGTCAGATGTGTGCAACACACTTGCTCTGAAATGCTGACAGCAGTGAAGATTCCTTAGTTCAGAATCCAGCTGCTAATTTATTCTTAGCACTTGGCTCTTTCATATGTGTTGGCTCTGATGTGCTGACAAAAAGTTAACAACTAGAGAGGCAGCAATTGCAAAAGTAATTCTAGGAATCTTTATTTCCATGTATAAATGAATCTACATTCACCATTTGTATAATTTTAAAATCTTCTAGTTATGTGGTTGGGTGTTGTTGATACCTGTACCTGGGAATGGATTCTCAAGAACCGGCCTACACAGCAATCAAGCTTAACTGTGCACCAGAGATTTCTTGTGTGAGATAGGCTTAATCTTTCTTTCATGGTAATATCAGATAAGTACCAACCTTACACTGGGAATTGAAATAGATGGGGGTCAAATGCAAGTTCACAACTTCCAACTGATCAGTGAGTGGGTAACTCCGGCAGTGGTAGGCTTTATCATCTACTTTATGCATACTTAAGCACAGTAGCAGTAGGAGGGCAGTGGACAAGGAGCTGTGCAGTAAAAAATGATTGTTCTAGTATGTTCTCACAATATATGATAACAGGTGGTAACACCAGTGGAGCTACTGGCCACTAGTCCATTGTACTAATGGGAGCACAAAAGACTATGAAGATGAGGTAACTGAAATACTTATGTTTTTTTTGTTTCCCTGGTTTCCTTCTCTACTTGGTATTTGCTGTAACCCGAGCACATCTGAAATGGCAGTTCAGACATTTTCTGATAGCACAAAAGTATGAAGGTGGAAAAAGAAACACTGAACGAAGTTATCTTCTTTCTTCTTTGGTTTTTTTTTTCTTCTGGAAGGGGTAGAGGAATAAATAAATGTGGCTTATTGTTAGCCTAAAACAAGAAATACATGTTTGCACTGTTCAGAGGTAGGCTTTCAAAAAGGCATTTCAAATGCTTAACACCCAGAGCTGGAAAGGAAGCTTTCTGCTTCTGAGGAGCCTGTAAGTAGTGTTTCTGGAGTGGAACAAGTGCAAGATGAACACACCTGACATTGATTCCTTTTCAAGCAGCAGTAGCTAAAGACAAGTAACCATAAAAATTCCTTAAATACTTTGTTTTTCTAGCTGTTTGACTAGGGACCTGCCACATGGGCATCTTGCCCTACACAGGTGACTAGAGACAAGGGAGAAATCTCCTTGATGTTCACCTTACTGAATACAGCAGGGCTTGGATCTGAAATCAAGGACCAGACAATGTTCACATTGACCTCTTTCATGTGCAGAGGTTAGACCTGAGAAATGATGCTGTCTGGTCTCCCTTCAGCTGTGCTAGGGGGGAGATGGGACTGGTGTGAGACTTCATGATCACCACAAAAGCAACTTTTCCACCAGGCATTGTGAGGGCAAGGGATGTGGTTTGATCAGTTAGGAATGATGCCTTTGCACCTTGGCTTTGAAAGAATCACGGTAGCTACTGCATACTACAGCCTAAGAAAATGGTGTCTGTATGTCTGTGTTAGGACTAAGGGGATGCAGAAGTAGTCTGAAGTAAAAGTGAAAGCCTTTCAGCTGTTGTTTAACAATAGGTTCTGCCGCTGCAGAATGTGTTTAGAGGAAAAAGGAGCTACAAAATTCAACATATTTGGGTCAGATTTTGCTGCTATATAAAAATGATGTGATGATAAAGAGTCCATACTAGTAAAGAAATGGATTTTCACTCTAAAATGCTGTGCTTCAATAAAATAGCATTGATATAATTAAGGAGGAAGTCAGAAGTATTTACTGATGGCTGAATGAGCATTAACAAGGTTCTGCAATTTACTTTGCACAATACTTGGAAATGTGTTAAAAATGAAAAGCACTTTAGCATATCATGGTGATCACTGGAGCATCATCTGGGGGAATTAGAATCTTGATCCATTTTAGGGAAATGCTTTATATTGCCATGAAGTGAAATGAATGTGTTTAAAAGCAGAGGGACTAGCCTGCCATAATGTGAAAAATTTAGCTTCTTGATTGCTTTGCAGAGCTTCATGAGAGGAACAAATGATAGTTCTGTTAAATAAAATTATGAGAAGAGGTGGTTAGAATTAGATGATCTTTAAGGTCCCTTCCAACCCAACCCATTCTAGGTTTCTAGGATTCTAGGAAGAAGAAATTACATGTCCTTTTGCTGCAATAAACAGAACAGATTGAAGCTTTCAAAATACATTTGTTTCACTTGTTTGCCAGAAAGCCAAATTGGCTATGCATAAAAGGAATTCTCGTAGAACTCAGTGGTGAGTAGAATGAGCTGTGTATATATATCCCTATTTCTGACCTCTGAGTAGGGTGGAGAAAGGATGTTTTGGCTGAAACACTACACTAATCTGCAGTAATGCACAGTGGGATGTAAGTCAGGGCCCTTCCAAGACTGCCTGTCAGCCTTGATGTTAGAGGAGCTTTTCCTCAACATGTCCTATCTTGTGCAGCTCAGCCAGATCTTGGCAGTTCTTCCAGCTACAGTTTTTGCTTCATGTCTGGTTAACTATTTCTAAACTGTTCTATTTGGTTGCCATGTTTGATCAGTAGTCTAGTCAAACACTTTCCAGACATATTTGTTATATTCACTCCATCTATTCCATCTTGCCTTGACAGGTCACATAACTCACAGGGTTACTTCTGTTCCTTGATGATATGGTCAATATATTTAAATCAGACAAAAAAAATGTAGCCTGTAACTAAAAATGGGCATCTTATTTACTCAGGTAATTGTTGTTTTGCCAAGTTTAGGGCTTACTCATGTGTGTAACAAAACCCCAAGAAATTCCTGATCATCCATTTCCTTTGTAAGGATGTAAATTTACCATCATCTCCTTTACCTCTAGAGAAAATCAGTATTCCATAAATTTGGCTTTGCTTCTGTGAGAAGTGAAAGATCTGCTTTGGTTTTGTTGGAAACAAAACTAGATACAAGATTGCTGCTTCTTTTTTTTTTTTTTTTTTTTTTT
>NDXB01005928.1:221504-245814 GCA_002631895.1 Agapornis roseicollis | reverse complement strand
AAGTTTGTTTTTTTTTTTTTTTTTTTTTTTTTTTTTTTGAAGTAGAGCAATTAAATATCTGGGAAAATGATAAATACATAGTGGATTCTATTTTAGTGTTCATTGGTGTGAATCAGGAACAAAACAACTGGCCGCAACATCTGTATTCTGCTAAATGTAGGTGATACTGATGTTAAACTGCCTCTTCATGCTCAATGGAGCTGGCATTTAGTGTTATTCTTTAAAACATTTTCCTTTGAGTAAGTCATTGGATTTTTATTCAATATGAGTCAAAGTCATCACTAATGAAGTTTCTTATTAGTTCACTAGGAGTTCAGAAAAATAATTGGCCCTACCACAACTTTCAGATTCAAAACTTAATAAATGAAAGGGAACAAGAGTAAATAGCTTGATTTTCATGCTACTTGGGTTTTTGAATTATTCACAGTTTAACAGTGACTGGTATGGGCGACTTTAATTTATTTTATTCTTGATGGAATTATTTCCATATCTGCTTTCAATGACAACCTATTGCTAAGGGAGTAGGGGACACGGAGATTGATGCTCTGGGGAGACAAAGCAGAAGCTAGTGGAAAGAAAACATGAAATAACTTTCTTTGGTGTAGGAGTTATCATTTCAGCTGAGAAGGTGAACAGCTCCTTCCTCTAGAAATGTTTACATGCAGAGCACAGATTTTTCATTAATAAAGATGTCCTTTGTTAATAATGCTGAGCTATGGCAATCCTGAAGGTCAAGTAAGGTGTGCACAGACTGTGGTGTCTAGCAGGATTAAAATCCCAAGACTAGAGATAAACACAGCTGGATTTGGGTGGTACAGTTAATCTACTTCAGGTGCAATGTCTAATCTTCCACCCAGTTTCAGATGTGTAGAGACGGTGAGAAGTGGAAGTAGCAATAGCTGGACAAGTGGAAAGATGTGGGCAAGCTGCAGGCTTGGTGAGGGACCTGAAACAGCAGCACTGTCTCTATTAATTAACTTTTTACACAAGGATGAAATCCACAACTTTGGCCATTTTAGGAATGTTAGGAGATGGCCTAAGATTCTATAGTGAAACTACTTATGTAATATTATTGTTCAGATATGATGCAGAAAGAGCCTGTGCACGTGTATAACTACAGAAAATGGGGAAATCTTTTATTGTTTTCAAAAGTCTGGAATATTTTAATTACAGCAAATTAATATTTATTATGAGGCATCCATGGTGAATGCATTTTCATGGTATTTAAATTCAAACAAAACAACTAGGCTCTGAAATTTTTTTATAGTAAACTAGGAGATCCTGAGGCTTCTTTAGCTGTTTTAATTACTACATGATACTAGATTATTCATTTGATGCAGGCAAAAATGGGCAGTGTGAGACACTGGCCATTAAAGTGCTTTTAAAGGAAGAGGTCCATTACATGGACAAAAATGGACTTTCAGCCAGAGAGATCTTTTTTTTTTCCACTGTGAGAGAAGGTTTCCATTACTGTTTGACAGCGCTGATGAGCAAGCTGTATGCCACCACATTTTTAACTCAGTTTTGAGCATCTGATCTCTGTCAGGACACAATTGTTCCTGATGTACACTGACAGCAGTGGGATCACACTCAGGGCTGGCAAAAGAACAGATCAGTGTTCATTTCCCTGCTAACTCTTTTTACTCTCTAAGTCTCATCTGCAAAGGAACCCATTTTTTGTCTTTCCTTCCTGAAAACAGAGACAGTGTCTGCTTTTCCTCAGCCCCCCACCTCCAGGTTATGTTGCCAGATGATCACTGACTATCAGATCTGTTACGGAGCCATGATCTGTCTCTGGGAAGTCTCATGGCACTTTCTAGCGGTCAAACAGTACAGCAGAAACAGCAACAGAAATAGTATTACTATCCAGGAAACCTTATTCTTTCATTTTGTTTGAACTCTGACTGTGGGAATCTATTTACTTTGTACTTGCCTTTGGTCACAAGGGACTTGTTTTTGGCATGTGTTGGTAGAGTTCCCACAGTGATATGACTTCCTAGCGTGCCACATAGACCAGACATGTGATGCCTGAAATCATTACCCTTACCTAATGATGTTTAATATATTCTAAATCAAGAAATGAAAAAAAATACATCAGGGTGAACAAAAAAATATTTTCACAGATTATAGTAAGGAGACAGAGATTTGGGGTTACTGTTAATTCTGGAGGGCCAGTCAGGGTCATTTTGGATGGCCAGGTTCTCAAAGAGAAGTACACAGTACATAGACAAACTGCCACACTCCTAATTTTTCAGTGTTTTTGGGTGAAGACTTTCATTGATTTTTGACTTTGTTGATTATATGCCATTCTTAAAATATACAGAAAATACATACACCTATTTTGCAGGCCACAGGAGACTGAAGTCTAGAGGATAAAATATTAAACTAAGCACTCTGTTCAAAGCTCCAGTAATACAGAAAACCATTAACTAATTGAAAAGAACAGAACACTTAGGGTGATAATAAACTGAAATGGGCTTATGCTGTTGCTTTGGTCCCTCCTGACATTTTGAAGAGTTTTACAAGTAAAACTGGTAACACTGATGCTGAGTTCTGTGCTCCCATTAAGCTATACTGATACCTTGTGGGGGAGGGAATGTATCATCTGCTAGGCTTCAATCTTTGGTACTCAGAGTCCTTAAAATAACTTTGTGCAGGTGAAGACAGGCTGAGAAAGTTGGGGCTGTTCAGCCTGGAGAAGAGAAGCTGCATGGAGACCTCAGAGCAGTTTCCAGTGTCTGAAGGGAGCTACAAGAATGCTGGAGAGGGACTCTTCATCAGGGACTGTAGTAATAGGACAAGGTGTGATGGGTTCAAACTGAAACAGGGAAAGTTCAGGTTAGATCTAAGGCAGAAGTTCATCCCTGTGAGGGTGCTGAGGCACTGGCACAGGGAGCTCAGAGAAGCTGTGGCTGCCCCATCCCTGGCAGTGTTCAAGGCCAGTTTGGACAGAGCCTTGGGCAACCTGGTCTAGTGTGAGGTGTCCCTGCTCATGGCAGGGGGTTGGAACTGGATGATTTTAAGATTCTTTCCAACCCAAAGCATTCTGTGATTCTATGATGTTTCACTGGAAAACTGAAGGCTACTGTTCGCTGAGTTCATCCATTGGGAAAGGTCATTATCCCCATCTGGAAGGAAAAGGTATGGCTAATCTTTAAAGCTTGTCAATCTTGATCATAAAATTCAGAGTATTAAGAGTATTAAGTGTCTGGCTACTGTCCTCATCTGTCCCTTCACTGACTAGAAAAACTGTGACAACTTCTTGGTGTTTAAATGTCTGAATCTCTTCCTCTCTGGGTTGTACAGGTGTCAGCTGATTGAAAATCTGGATTCTCAGAAGTGTGAGGAAGGGCAGTAGTAACCATTGGGTGCTTTTCCTTGACCTGGGGGAGAGGGTAGGAAAGGACAATGCCACCTTTTGTGCTCTGGAATAAAAATTTGGCTGCTATGCTGTCCCAGGCAGAGACTGCAAGTGCTTTTCCACTGAAATGTGAAGTGTTGATTTTTACATGAGCATATGTGTGTGGTTTGACATTGTAAAAGGTCACTTCTCTGCCTGTATTTCCCTTACCTCCTATAGATTTCTATAGGGAGTATTCTGAACTGGAAACATATGTATTACGTGAGGTATATGAAGCACAGACAGCTCTTTCCCTAAGAGGGCTTAGCATTTGCCCTCTTGTGATTCGAAGCAGCCTGGGGTGTACAACACTTGACAAAGCCTCTAGCCCATGTTATTTACTTTTTGAAGGCTGGGAGCATAAAGAAAAGGATGCAAGCTCCAAAAACCAGGTTTGTTCAAGTATTTATTGTTTGCTGCATGGCCTCATTCTGTACGTACTAGTATGGTTGTTTAGTTTGTACGTACGTTAAACAGAGACAGGAATTGACATTGGACACTCTTTTGTTCTTGAAATCAAGCCACATGAACAGGACACTTCAAATGTAGTTTTTGTCAAGGCAGATACAGTATGTTTAGATTGGGTCAGTAATGATAACTTTGTGGAGGGCAAACACTGTGAGGACAGTTTATTGAGCTGCGCTCTGATATCTTTTATTTAATATAATCCTTAGTAGCTCCCTTTGTATTTGGGACATCAAGAGCTGTTCCAGGAAGAACTGAGGACTCAGCATTTGGCCCAACAATTTGAACTGTGTATTCCTTGAAGTATTAGAAATACCTGCATTAAGATAAATAGAAGAGCTCGTGAACAACAGAAATCTGAAACAAGTAGCATGGCAAAGAGCTTCCTTGTAAGAGTGCTTTAGTAAGTGCCATTTCTTTGATTTATGAACACATTTGGAAAAAAAGTAATTAGGTCTAATAATAAATGTTATATTAGGAAACACATGAGCTAATTTTACAGCTGTATCCTGATCTCAGTCACTTTGACCTTGACGTGCAGTGCAACAATTTCACAAGAGGATTTTGTTGCTGATGAGATGTTGAAATGCTTCAAAAACCACTGAGAAGGAAAGAGGAGCAGAGAAATGGACTTTCTGTCAAGATAAATCTTTTGCTCTTGTAAGAGCCCTGTCAGGGGTATTTGTATATTCTACTGTCATGGTGCAAAAACAGAGGTTTGTGTTGGAAAAGGACAAGCAACAATTAAGTGTGAAAAAGGATCAAAACTGATGTAACAGAAGAGCAGGTGATCCAGGCAAAGGTAACAGTTTGGGTGAGAGCCTGACGATAAATGAGGTGAGAATAAAGATAAAACAGAAGGGGTTATAAAGCACAGGAGGGAAGACACAAAAATGGAGAGAAAATAAGAGAAGGAAGCAATAGGTAGAAAATTCTTGGGAAGCCATTGATCTCACTGTGCTTTTAAGTACACAGATCAGGACAATCAGCTGCCTTAGGAACAGCCCTAAAGGAAGCATGGATATCAGTTTTAATGAGGTGAAACACCTGAGGGGAAATCTAAACAAAGACTCTGAAATTCAGAAGTGATGAGGAAATATCTGGGAGAGGGGAAGGGTGTGCAAGAGGGGTTATCTATTTGGTTGTTAGACAGTGCCCCCAGCACATAAGCACAGTAAGTGTTTGAAACATCATACGCCATAACTTCATGACAATGCTGGGTACATGTTAGAAGATAGTGGTTTGTGCAACATGAAAGAAAATACACTCAGAGAAGACAAGCAGTTGGAGCTCTTACAGCCTGGTCCACAGCCAGGATCCCTCCTTGCCATTGAAAACATATAATGAGAAAAATCTGACCTCTGTGAATTGTGTGCAACAAGGAACATCTGTTCTAAGGAGGTGCTGTTGAGTAGACAGCTTGCTTATGCTACTAAGTTGTTAGTGCTGTCTGCAGTTTTCCCCTCTCCATTTGTGAATCTTGATCTCAGTCTATCAGTTAGCTTCTAGAAAACTATTCTTGCCTTGCCTTTGGCATAGGAGTTATAAATGAAATCTCACTGAAGTTCTTGGGAAGACATGTTTAGTAATTGCATTACATAAATTAAGAGTATCCAACACCTCTGTATTGTTCTTGAAGCATATGAATGGTGAAAGCAAGGAGGATAAATACTGCCAAACATAAATCTCTTAAATGGGTTTCATAAAATAAACCCCAACCCATTAACACAGCCTGCAATTGGAATGAAATCAGCTTTCAGTATTTTCCATAAACCTTGATTAAAGAGCCTTGGCTACTGTTTGCTCCTCTGAGAGTAATGTGAGTTGCTTCTTTCACCCAAGGGCAGACGTGCTGCCTTCCTAAATCTGCCACAGAAATGAGAGAACAAGTGGAGGATGAGAGAGCACAGCCCTCTCTTCAGCAAACCTTTGGCCGACTTAAACATACTGGTGTTTCCTCTTTGCACTGACCTCGTTTCCTGCCTGTGCAGTATCCTTCTGCAGTAACAAGATCAGCTGGAGCAGTGGTTTATGTGCTCAGATGCTGCCTGCTGGGAACACTTCTCCCTTGCATAATCTTTGATTTTTCTCCTTCTTCCTCTCAAGTTACCTTGAAGGTATAGGAGAGCATAACCATGAGGTGCACCCTCCCCTTCCATCCCACATCCCACCCACTAGCAGCATCAGCAGCTCCTCACCTGGACTGGGGGAGGGGGGACACTGACTCCTATGCAGCCACACAGCAGGTTGCCTAGTCATTTGAGCAAGGTATATTTGTGCAATGTATGAACTAAATGAAGAGACCTCTGAAATGTTGATTCTCTTGTTGGAGGAGGTATGCTCCTCTCGTTATGCGCTCTGCTTGGCAACACATGCTCTTGTGCATGCATGCTCATTTTGGCAGGGCACAAAAGGAACTGCATGTGCACATTGAAGGGTCAGATCCAACCCCAGAGCTTTAATTCTGGAGCAAAATGCTTTGTTTTGTTAACAAAGTTTATGGGCATTTAATTACATTTTATTGTTTGGTAACAAATTACAGCATTGTAATACTTGGCAGATTTGACAAAAACCATGAAATGGTAAAAAGGCAGTTTAAGGAGGGATGATTCAAGTTCCCATTTATTTTCAAATTGGAAAACAATTCAGCTTTTCTTTAGAGTTCTGCAAGTCACTCACTCTCATAAATTCAGAAACGTGATCTAAATGCCACTGTAAAGGTATTTTCTGCTGATTTATTCAAGAATGTCATAGTCCTTTTCAGCATGGTAAAATTTAAGTGAAGCAAATCATAACAATGATATGTATAACAAAAAGAATGAGCAAATCTAGAGATTTTAAGTTTATACAGGGAAAAATGACAGCTGAAGAAGTGCATGAATGAAGCAGAGGGAGTTTTCACCCCCATCTTTAGCACTGGGAGCCCTCTACAGCTTAAATGGCAATGGTAATGTGGTGGATGCTCAGGGGCGTAAGTTTCTCCCTCATAAGAGTT
This sequence comes from Agapornis roseicollis, assembly GCA_002631895.1. Taxonomy (NCBI): domain Eukaryota; kingdom Metazoa; phylum Chordata; class Aves; order Psittaciformes; family Psittacidae; genus Agapornis; species Agapornis roseicollis. The sequence goes on along the minus strand of NDXB01005928.1, from coordinate 238,954 downwards.
AGCCCAAGCTGGGACAGCACCAGGCTTTTGATTCAATTCAGCTTCACAAAACCATGTCAGCTCCTTTGGGGTGTTAGCCCTCCTCCACTGTGGTTCCCATTGCTCCTCCCCTCCTTGCTCCCTTCATTGTTTACCTTTCCCTGTTCAGACACAGACAATTTCTGCAGCTTCCCCAGCTGTTTCAGCAAAGGGGTAAAGAGAGAAGACAGCAAGGAGATGAGCAAAAGGGACGTGGCCCCACTCCTCAGCCCCTGGGATTTGATAGGCATTTGGGCAGTAGTCTGTCAGACTCTTCTGTTGTCTCAGACCCAGCATGTTCAAGGTTTGCTCAGTTGCCAGATGGCTAATGGAGGCAATGAAAGCAGTTTCTGTTCCCCTCTGGATGTTCCCTTTCTGGCTGTTTCAGCTAATAGCATAAATCACCATTTCTCTTACTGTGTAAGGTTTGGAATGAATATGTAAATAGGTCCAGTATTTGCTTGGGTTCCTGAATAAGAGGCTATTAGGTCTAAATATCTGTCACCTGAAAGAGGACTAGAGTTTAGATTCAAGACTCTCTCAGTATTTCATTCACAGTACACTCTCAAGTCTGTTAAATTTGACATGTAGCAGAAAAGATGATCAAAGCCATTGAGTAGTTTCAGCACACATACTCCCAGCTTGAGAATTTAGCAAAATCACTTCCCATCTGCTCTTGGCTTCAGTCTCAGTCTTGGCAGAGTGTAAAAGGTGGTGTTTAATGGCAATTGTCAGTGTTAGGAAGGCTGTCTGCCAGCACAGAGCAGTGTTTCAAGTGGCTGTATAGGTCTTAAGCTTATGCTATGGATGTTTGAGATGCCAGTATTGCCACTGCTGGGGCACTGGTTAAGTCAGATATATGAAGACATGTGGAGGCCTCATAGCAGCCTTCCAGTATCTGAAGGAGGCTTACAAAGATGCTGGAGAGGGACTCTTCATCAGGACTATAGTGATAGGATAAGGGGTGATGGGTTTAAGCTTAGACAGGGGAAGTTCAGGTCAGATAAAAGGAGGAAGTTCTTTACTGTGAGGGTGGTGAGGCGCTGGCACAGCCTGTCCAGAGAAGTGGTGAATGCTCCATCCCTGGCAGTGTTCAAGGCCAGGCTGGATGAAGTCTTGGGTGATGTTGTCAAGTGTGAGACATCCCTATGCCTGGCAGGGGGTTGGAACTGGATGATCTTAAGGTCCTTTACAACCCGTGTGTATGTGTTGCCCTGTTTCTTGTATCATTGGAAATCATTTCCTATCTGTATTCAAAAATATGGTTCTGGTTGCCTTGGCTGTCCAAGGGATGCCCAGTAGACCAGGGATGTCTATTTACATTTGTGTATGGAAGCTGTAAGATTTTCAACATCATTTATCTCTTTGTCCACAAAATAGATGGGTATAATAAACCTTATTTTGGTTGTAGTTTTTTTTTACCATGAGAAGTCTAATTTGAGGAGAAAAATATTACACATCAATTAAAAGCTTGGGAATCTGTGGACAAGTAAAGATTTTAATGGTTATCTTCCATTAGAAGAGAACCAAAGAACTGTAGTGGTTTAAGTCAGTTTTTTTGTTTTGTGATAAAAATCAGTCTTGTTTGTCCCAGTTTTGGCTCTCTGCAACCCACTGACATCCTCTCCAATCCAAGTGATGAGAGCAGACTTGACATGTTTGGTCATGGCATTGCTGGTGGTGAATCGAACAAAGCCAAACAGTCGAACAACATTCATGCACTTCCCATCATCTGGCTTATGATAGACCATCTCTAGAATGTCTGATTCCCTCAGGGACTGGATGCTTCTCTCTATCAGGCCCACTTGGCTGAGTGACACATAACATTGTCCTTGTAGGGATATGTGTAGGGAATATTTCAGAGAGTAGAAAGGAAGAGTATTTTGTAAAGGAAAAATGGAAGAGCAAATGTGAGTTAATGCTTTGAAACCTGGTCAACTAGCTTTTAATCACTATATAAAATTCAGGAGATTAATGAGGACTAAAAATGCATATGGTGTTTCTACACACACTGTCTAATATTCTTTATCTACAAACTAGCTTATGGTAAAGATAGGAAAGACGTAGTTTTATTTCCAGTACGTGCCTGGATAAAAATGATCCATTTTTATCTTTGACCTATGCAGATATCCTCTTTATTATGTGCAGGATGTAGGTGTCATTAAAAATAAACCATTCTAAATACCGAAAGCTTATAAAGTTCAGCTTTGTCTCTCAATCCCTAAAATACTGTCCACTACTACTCATCTAAGGGTGATAAAATTTCAGTAGATATTGGAACAAGGAGAAAGTACAGTCCCAGAAAAAGCTTCATGTATCCTGGGCCAAAGTGCTGACTTGTCTATGTGCAGGCAAATACCACTGTCTTGCTGGAGGAGAAAATTCAGCTTTCAAGGATGCTGTGCAACTGAAATCACCAGAAGATGACAGAATTTGGTATCTCTCATCTCATGCTAGACTGTGTGTCAGAAAATGTGTAGCCACAGCTACAAGACAGACTCATATTTTTGCCTACAGTAGTAAGAAAATGTATCGCATCTTGCAATAATCTGTCATAAAGTTAATGCTTAATGTTCCCCAGCCTTGCCTTCTGTAAGTTGTGTGCTGTTTGCATCTTCAGCCAGAAGAAAGGCAAAACAAAAGTCGTACGTGCTATGTCTTGTACCTACATTAATTTTGTTGTTCAGACGGTAGATAAGCATAAGATAGAGCCCAAGTATCTCGTTGTCACAATCACATAGTGAACCCTACTCTTTAATATAATATAGACGAAAGCATTATAAATTGAATTCCTACAATTGTAGCATATTCCATATGAGTGACTCCAAACAAAGCCTCGTCTCAACTTTCTTCACTCTAAGCTTCAACGCTCTTTAAGTTCTTTCTCCTCCTTTTTTTCCAGTGTCAGAATCATATATACTGATCCATTTTTATCTCTAGCATCTACATCTATGCAGACAACCTCCTATCTCGTGTTCAGGATGTAGGTGTCATAAAAATAAACCATTCTAAATAAACCATGCAGTGGGAACAATTCCCTTTTAATTGATTTGTCTTGAATTGTTGGATGAAGTTGCAGCAACAGCAAAAGAGAATCTGATTTATTAACCTTTTTGGTGCAGAAGTGAATCCTGAAGCTGCATGTACAGTAACTTTGATTTAACTGATGTTGTTCTCTGATGGACATGAAGCTCTGAAGGCACAAATAGCCTCTTTTATTTACACTACCTTCAAAGCTGAATATGCAACATATTGCTTAGGCTAAGCTTTCTTGCAGCAAAGAAAGATTCTGCTTTGTCCCATGTGTTAATTCTGACAGGAAGGGAAGGATGTTTTCTAGGGATGTTGACAAGTTAGAAGGTGAATTTGATTTATCTTCTCTGTCTTATTGCCTGGGCAAATAAGTAGCTCCAGGAAAGCAGGTTAGGTAACTTTCTTGCTAGTGGGTAAGCCAGCCCCAAAACATATCTTATCTGATGAAGCCATGTACCAGCTGCTACTTAGGATAAACTAAACTTCCAACAAGGATCACAGCTTGTTCTATTAAGTTATCCATAAATTTCAGAACTATATCTTAATCTACAATGAGCTGCTGAGTCAGATGTTCCTTAGCCTAAATAAAAGAAAAAAAACAGTGGTAAGTAAAGGCTAGACTGCAAAAATGCAATTAGCCTTGTCAGGCCTAAGGTAATCTGTCATAGAAAGTGCACAATGCTGCACTATTGGTAAATAAAAGAATTAACATTATGGCACTCTGCATGATTTCCTCAACATAAGAAGGACATGGAGTTGTTGGAGCAAGTCCAGAGGAGGCCACAAGGATGACCAGGTGCTGGAGCACCTCCCATATGAAGACAGGCTTAGAACACTGGGGCTGTTCAGCCTGGAGAAGAGAAGCTGAGTGGAGACCTCAGAGCAGCTTCCAGTGTCTGAAGGGGGCTACAAGGATGCTTGTGAGCGACTCTTGTATCTCAGGGACTGTAGTGACAGGACAAGGTGTGATGGGTCCAAACTGAAACAGGGGAAGTTCAGGCTAGATATAAGGAAGAAGTTCTTTACTGTGAGGATGCTGAGGCACTGGCACAGGGTGCCCAGAGAAATGGTGAATGCCCCATCCCTGGCAGTGTTCAATGCCAGGTTGGACAGAGCCTTGGGAACATGGTCTAGTGTGAGGTGTCCCTGCAAAAAAAATGGTGTAGATATTCAGAACTTTAAATAAGCCAATAAAGCAAGCCTAGAAATGCATTCAATGGTTAGCTGCTTTTTTCTGTAGCTGTAAAACACTTCAGTAGTATCTTCATCTACTCCAATAACGTATAATAGTCATTAAAGAAATACTACTTAAGTTCCTCCACCATTTAACCAAAAGGCATCGCTTCTGTGCAAAGGTCTCCGGAAGGTCTGGAATCTGTTGTCATCCATATTGCACATCTTCTGCTGGCCATGGAAGATGATGGGCAGAAGGTCTGAATCAGTGAAATACCACTTAAGTAAACATAATTATAATTATTTCTTCCATCTAAGAGTTACCTCAGGTGTTTTTGTTGCATTTCTTCATCTGTAGTATAGAAGAACAGTATTTCATTTATCTGCTTTATCTATAGAAATTTGAAACTGTGGAGAGTAGCTAATATGTTTTCTAAATGTTTATACAACACTCAGCACACTGAAATCTTTACATTTGTAATTTTATCACAATAAGGCTAGCAGAAATTGCAGCTAGGAAGATATTCCTGTTCACATGAAAAATATGAAAGATGTAAGTATCTGTGGATAATAATCCATAAATTAATCAAATAAAACTTTATTTTCTCCAGGAATAAGAACTGTAATTTCAAAAAGAGAAAGAGCATTTTGGATCTCTGCAGCAGCTTCTGTGTAGAGATTCCCTAAAATAATCAGCCTGAAAGCTTTTGCAGCTATTTTCTGCTAGACAATAGAACAGTGGATCTAAAAGCACACCACACCACAGAACACCAAAGATGTTCCACTAAAAGCCATTTCTTTCTAAATCATCAAACCAGGTCTAAGCATATTTAAGCTTCTATTAAATAACAATTTCTTATTATAGTATTTTCAAAATTAATAATAACCCCAAGATTCCTAAATGGCCACAATCAGTGAAATGGTTTTATGAAGGCTATCTGTATTACACCACTGAAAATCCTAAACCATAAGCCTCTTTCTGCATTTACATGGCATCAACTATGCTCAGAAGAGATGGTCTCCCACACCTTATTTAACTGTTTAAGATGAAAAACTGACCAGCAACTGGGAGACCTGGCCCTTGTTGGCCTCAAGAGAGCAAACTTACATGAAGAGAACAACTTCCATGGAGGAAATCATCTTTCTGATCAAAGCATTGCATGATGTGAAACAGAATGCAAAACCCACCAAATTGAGACCAGAAAGACTTCCCCCATTGAGATGAGCTAGTGTCTGAAGATGAAAAAATGCATTTTCCCCCATGGAACATGAATCTTATAACTGCAGAAAAGACACATGCAACCATAATTACTGAAGCAAAATTCCTGAAACTCTGAAGGAAACCAGCACTTCCTAAATAAACCACATAGTAGAAGTTCTGAGATGTAAAATGTCATGATTAAACACAGGTTTCACACATTTAGAGAAGAACAAAGCCACACACTCCAAGCTTTTAGTGAATTAGAGTGTCTAATAATGTTCTCAGCTAATTTTAATTTGTTATTGCAGCACAGTAATTTCTGCCTTAGTGTAAAGTAGTTGTGGTGAAAGGGTATAGTTAGACTTTCTCTTCCTGGGAAATGTATAGCTCTGAGAAAGTGGGCAACTACTTTATTTCATTCAGCAAACACAAACCATATGGTTAGTGTTAATTTTCACACACTGCTAAACCAATGTGCCCTAGAATATAATGGCTATGTGGCCAGGAAAATAGCTGACAAAGTATCTTCACCAAGCAACTAGCAGAGTCAGAGCTACTCAGTGCTGACTTGGCCAGCTTTGAAGTATTGATTTTAAAAGCTCATTACTAAGCATCTAAATATAAACTACCCATGCGTTAGGGTCATTAAAAAAGCAAACCCAATCTTAGGGTTACTTCAAGTCAGTTATTTCCTGAGTATGGTGCTTTGATGACACTTTAGCATGAATACTGAGTACATCTAATCTACCACAATCCTGAAGGGCTTGTTCAGCCTGGAACTGCAATGGTGCCAGAGAGCGAGACCTGGTTGATGAGTAGAGCTCAGAACAGTACAGGTGCTTTAGTCTAGAGAAGTAAACAGGGTGGAGGACAGCTGAAAGATTGTGACTGCAAACAAATTCAAGTGTTTCCCAGTTTCCAGCTTGAGACTTGATGTGCAAGAGAGTGACTTTTTAGAAACTAGTTTGAAAAGGGCATGCAATATAATTCCAGTTGGTTATCTGTGATTGTGGAAAACCAGGTTAAGAGCAATTCAAATTATTGCTTCCACACCTACCCAGAGATAAGGCCTGAAATTTATGACTTGTCAATGTGTTTCTTTCAAACTTTGAAAGCAATATTATTGTACTTCAGCTCTGGTTTTAGCTTAGCTATTTTTATTCAGCAAAACTAATCTTCAAACCACCAAATGTGAGCAAACAGTGTAAATAGGTTTTTTATTCTAGTACCTTATTTATGTGCTCTGGTATCAGGTATCAAATAGATATCTGATATTAGGTCTGGGCTATTCAGTCTAATCAGTGACCTTGTCCTTTCAGCTGTGTGTACATGCTGGAACCACAGATGCTTTGGTGAAGCACATTTCTTGTTGCTTTGGGGAGCACAGCATGAAAAGTTGATTTCAGCCGGTGGAGAAGAATTGAGTTGGGCATGATGCGATTCAGTGTGAGGAGGAACAGTACAGAAAGAAATACAATTCATTGTATTTCATACAAAAGAAATATAATTTGTTGACCTAACAGATGCCTTAATCTCAAATATATTTGATTTAGGGTTATTTTATTTTTTTTTTTTTGATGGGAAACAAGTGTGACATCATAGCAGCCTCCACTTGTTTCATCATCATAGTTTAAACCTAGATAATCCTAGTTCAGATTTAGTCTGCTGGACTAGATGGTGGCAATCCAAAGCAAGGCAATTAATAGTATGCCAAGACTGGCTTTGTTCAGATCACTTGATTTCATTCTAGCTAATGGGGCTATAAGAAGATTTCACTTGAATGCAATATTTGATTTAGGTTGTAACTGGCCTTTTGGGATAAACCCATATATTCCAGTGCAGAAAGTATGGAACTTCACAAAAGAGAGGTTTTTACAAATATATTTTCTTAGGAACAGCATGTAGGGAGGTCATGCAGCCAAGGGAACTGTGCTAGGCTGACATTCTTGGTTTACTGGGACCAATCAAACACAGATCTCTAATGATCTCTAAACCATTAATTTTTCAAGCCTTTCAGTAGCTTAGGATAAACTGCTGATTTTTCTCAGTCCAGTTTCTAGCAAGAATGGATATGCACCTTAAAATGATATAAGATGTGGTATAGCTGCTTTATTTTACTGTTCTGATTCTGGCTTAAATGGGTTTGGAAAAAAACCCATGCAGTAACTTATAGTACAAGATTGATTTACAAGACAGTGTAAGTAAGGTTTGCTTACAGGATTCTTAGAATATAAAAGGTGAAAGGAAAGACCTGATCCTTCCTCCCTGTAATCCCACATTGTATAATGCTGCATTCCTGACCAGTGAATTAATGCTGCTCTGTTGCTTTGTACCAGAGGTCAGATGAAGTAATTTTCTTGCAATATCTGTAATGGAGTATTTGCAACAGAACATATATTACCTGTGTGCATCTGGAGTGTTAAAACTTAATTGTTCCTTGTGACCAGTTTTCCTCAAGGTATCAAGAGAAGGGTCTTATTCCCCTTTTCTTGCATCCTGATATTTTCCTCTCTTTGTAAAATAGCTTGAAATAGGGGTTCTGATTCCTTTTGGAGATTTCACTTCAGACTTTAACTGTGCTAATTCCTTAACGAGTTTAGAATGAGGCAAATTATATGCATATTTTATATCATATTATACATTGAATTTTGTCCAATAAGTAGTACACATTTTAAACACTAAGGAAATCAAGCTCATTGATCACCAAATTCCATTTCTGTTTGTAGCTTTTTCACTCGATTCTGTCAATTAGATGAAAGAGTACAGATGCTCAAGTTTTGTATGTTAATACATTATGAGAAAGTCATTAAAAGTTACAGCAGCAATGAAACAAACATGTATTTTGTAAGCAAAACTGCAGCTTACTGCCAGATCATCCAGGCTGACAGATACTGCATTAGATGTGTGTATGCTGGGCTCTCTTACTTATGATACAGAACATCTCCTGTGGAAGTAGACATGGCATCTTGTTCAGAATGACCATACACCCCACAGTGAAGCTGATCAGTTGATGCCTGAGAATTTGCAGGCTCCAAAGGAGAAAGGACACTACTGTATACAATAGATGCTTTGGTGCAAAAAAAAGGGAAAACTTGCAAAGCTTACTAGAGGAAAGAGACAAATCAACTGCAATAACATTTTGTGTAGGGATAGGGATAAGATGCCTGACTCCAACTATTCCAAGTTTATTATACATGAAGGCTGGTGAAAGATTTTATGTTGGTTACATAAAACCGAGCAGTTCCAATGTTCTGAAATACAGTGAAGCATGTTGCTAGCCTTTAGTTTCTAGCAATGTATCTGGCAAGATTCCAAAGTCCTGCCACTGGAAGCACACCTGACTAAAATATGACATAAATATTTGACTAAGAAATGCCAAGTCCTTGAGGGCATCTGCTATTCTTGTGCTGAATTCTGCTATGAAGACTTCAGGTGCTGTTAACAGGAATTGAGGCTATGCAAACACTAATGCTCAAAAGAGATACTTCTGTGGTGGACCCCACCTGGGATAGAAGTGGATTTCACAGGTTCTCCAGGTGAAAAATGCAGGGATCATTGCACAGACTGGGATAAACCAAGTGTCTGTTAGAACAGACAAGTGAGGAAGCTGAGAATAAGCAGTTCATGAGGCATGAGCTAGTGGAGTAAAGCAAATGATTTCTCAGTAATACCATGATGCACTTCTGTTCTATATTTTGAACCTTCTAACACTGCAGCATCTATGACACTCGTGACAAGTTAGGACTTGTGATAATCTCCAGCTAAAGAACATGGTGTCAAGGCATTGCTGGATTGGGGCTGAAAATTCTGTGCTACAACAGAGAAAATAAAGGCAACACCTGTTATTACTTGGATTGGAGGAGAAAAAAAGACAAGAAATGCTGATTAAATCCATTCCCTGAAAATGGGAATTGATTTATGGAAGAATGTTAACAAGTCTTTTTTCTGTTTTAGTAAGATGATTTTAAATCCCATCTGTACTATTAGCTCGTAACAGTATAAAGTCTGTCAGGATACTTGTAATTTGGAGACTTAATTAATGTTTTGATATAGGGTTCACAAGTATTTAGATGTGCAGGCTACTGTTAAGTGGTTTTGTTAGTGGTTAAGTAGTATTTATTAAGTGGTATTGTTAGTGGTCTTGTTTCAGTGATTTCTTCCTCTTTACTGGTAAGGTTAAAGATTACTCAGCTAATTAATAGGTCAGAAATTATGCATTTTGGAACATATCTTACAGTTCTGTTTTGTTGTGGGTTTTTTTCCTTTTGTTTTCTTTTCTTGCCTTCTAGTAGTAGTGAAATTGCAAAATTCAAACTCAGTGGCCTGGATGGCTCTTCCTTATGAGACAGGTTCTCTGAGACACTGGAATGGGTTGCGCAGGGAGGTTATGAATGCTCCATCCCTGGCAGTGTTCAAGGCCAGGTTGGATGAAGCCTTGCATGGCATGGTTTAGTGATTCGGAGAAAACTCCAGGAACTCGCCAACAAAGTTTTCAGTTGACAAGCAGGTATTCTTTATTCCAGCGCCAGGAGACACGGGGATCGCTCCTCCAAGCACGTCTCTGCCAGGCATCAACCAGACTGTGATTATATTGTCCTTAAACATACATATTCATTAGATTACATACATTCCATCATAATTCTTAGAGAATGCCTCCTGTTTGCCTACAGAAATGTGGTAGTGGGCTTTTGGACCCCTGGTGGTTATTTCTTCATCGCTTTGTTTTAGGATCGTTATCTCATCAGTAGCCACCAGGTGGTTCTGGCAAAGCTTATCTCAGTGATTTCCATTTTCTCTAACAAAGCCTAACATTCTTGAGATTACTTCATTTACAACCCCATTGTTCAATCAACCCCAGTCTTCATTAGTGTGATTTGTCCTTGCCTATGGCAGGGCGGTTGGAACTAGATGATCTTAAGGTCCTTTCTAACCCTAACTATTCTATGATTCTATGTCTCAGTTTCAGGAAAGTGTGTAATCTCCTATACATAATCTCTTGCCATGACTATATGCACATCCCTGCCTTACGGTTTGGTTTTGAGATTCATGTGAGCAGAATCTCAGGTTCAGATGAGGTTCAGAGTCCCACTGGAAGTGAGAATGAGCATTTAAAAAAAACAAACAACACCCCCCCAACCCAATCCCAAAGTTTAAAAGAATTCTAATAGCTTTCTTTTCTTCTTCCAGAACTTAAGGAAACAGTCATTATCCACGAATGTCAGAGAAATAAAATTCATTATCAGTCACATACCCCCTGTATAACTAGGTATTCAAGTACAAGGAAAATCTTTTTCTGTGCAGTACCTCCATTAAGGTTTTGGGTGCTGGAGACAAAAGCTCTATATAAAACACATACTCTGGGATTTAATCAGAGATTAAATGTAACGTATGTACTTAGTTTGATGACTGAAGAATTAATTATACACAAAAAACTCATTAGGAGTGTCATCTTCACAGTCATTACAAGTGAGTAAAACAGGAATGAGCAGGTTCTAACAATTGCAGGAGATGTTTCAGGCATGGAGAGATAATACAGAGCGGAAGAAGTAAGAGGAGTGAAATAAGGGCATTTAATGGAGAACATGAATTAGGTCAGAACATTTAAGAGGGAAAAAGATTAGGTCAAAATTACAGGGTTCTGACAAAAATCTGTGGTGAACAGAAGTTTGGATACATCCTGTGGTACATATAGGAGTACAAAGCCAAGGATATGTGGAGAGGAAGAGATGATGTAAGTAAAATGATTTTTGGCTGTATTGTTACTGATATTTAGAATTTTGGTAATTAAAATTTAATCAATAGTTTATAATACTTAATTTTAATAATGTAGAGTTATAAGAAATGTTTTAGTGAGAAGTGTGTTTGTTGAGCAACCAGATGCTGTCATGAAATCCCCTGTATGGCCTTGTACCAGGACCAAAGGGACAGGTCAAAATCATTTAATAGAAACCAGTAGAACAAGTACAAGTTGATTTGATAGAAACACGCAGTACAAGTTGATTTACAAACTGATTAATACTTACGTAGAAACTAGAACAATAGAACAATGTATGTAGCTGTCAGAAGTCTAGATTAAAGAGAGCAAAGACAGCCAACTGTAAGTTTATAGTTACCTGCCAAGGATAGCGTGAAATTAGGTAAAAGGTAATTCTGGCAGGGGGAGACCACGACCACTGACTCACTGACCACCTACCCATTTTGTACCCCAGACTCATTTCTAGAGGATTCTAACTTTTGTTGCCCAGAATCAGAAATGGGAGGAGAATATGTTAATAATTTTCGGGAATAATATGTTTATGTATGAGTAGGCTCTATGTAAGAAGCTTGATTTTGGTGCAAGGTGTGCACGTTAGGAGGAGCTATCCCCCGTGCACCCAGCGCCGTAATAAAGAAGTGTCTGCTTATCTACATCCCATTGGTGTTGATAAGTTTCTTATTCCGGATTTTTGGCAACAGTTTAATGTACAGCTATGAACAAGCCAGAACAAAATGATCATTCACAAAGCTGGAGAAGTAGAAAATGCTGTAGTCTGATTATGAGAGAAGCTACAATCAGACTGGACTCTGTCTTGAATGCTAAAGGAATAATGTAACCTTGAGTGTCTGGAGTGAAGACAAGCCAGGCAAAACTTATCACCAGTTTTCAGGGCTGCCACACAGTAGATACAGTCTCACAAGAAGTCTTTCAACATTTGGCAAATATCTATATAGAGAGTCCTATAGAGTTTACACAGGGAACACCTTTGCTTTGATTTAATTATGAGGTCACTATGAGCTCATTATGGTTATGAGGTCATTATGAGGACTTGCCTCCAAGGATTTTGTAACAGAGGTCAAAGGAAAACTGATTTCTTGACTTGTCTTTTGGGGAACAAATTTTTCCTTTAAGTACTCTGCATTAAAGTGAAAGAATTCTCTCTTACAGCAACCTTGGGACTATTATCATAACACAGGGATGATTTACTCTCCTGTCTCTTAGGGCTAGCACATAATTCCCCTATAAGCTTTTACTCTGTGAGAGTAGGACTGTTGTTTTGCCTTACAGCAGTGTCCAACGGTTTTCAGTTGTTAAAATAGTTGTCACTGATGCTGAAGAGAAAATGAAGTTTCATCCCACTGCACATATTTGCTCTGAAACATGTATTTCGAAAGCAGATACTGATTGTTTTTAAGCTCTCTATTCCCCACTTGAGATAGCGTCCTCTTCTTGTGATAGCCTGCTTGTCTGAGTTACACAGCACTGCAAATGCATAAAATTACTAGGAGTCTTCCATGCATCTCATCTGATTTCTTGCAGATGACAGAAAGATAAAGATTTGTGTGTTATCTTCATTTCTGCTGTCATACCTACAACAATTTAAATTTTTGGATTTTACCATATTTTATTGCATAACTTGCAAATTCAATCCTGAGTTTCAGAACACCAGTAATATGAAGGTAACTGGGTTGTTCAGGATGCTGAAGCAGTTTGGCTGAAGAGTGCTAATAAACTTCAGTAACTTTGAGCTTTAGGAGTGACACATGAAGTCTACTCTTAAAAACCAGAAGTGGTTTTCCCTCATGTATCTTTTGCAGAACAACCATATATTGTATGCTGCTCTCAGAAGTAACTCCAAAGTATTTACAAAACCCCCATGCCTTTACCAATGTTAGAATATTTGTGGCTGGAAAAACTAAATAATTTTAAGGAAGTCTATGCCTAAAAACACTGTGGCCTGGAGCAAGCTGGAGGAGTGGGGAGGAAACCACAAACTGAGTATTTCAAAAGGCTGAAATCCATGTATAATTTAATACCTCTTGTACAGTGAAGCAGTAATTGGCTCGGATATTCCACAGAATAATCTAATCATTCCACAACTCAACTGAATGTGGCATAGGAAAGAATATTAAAAACTTTCTGAATAATGAGGCACTATTTTTAGTTTCTGCATTATTTCCATTAGCAGTGATTGCCTGCTCTATGAAGATTTCAGTTGAAAGACTCTAAATCTACCACAGTGAAAAAGGAGCCAACAAGCACACTTTGTTTGAGCTATGTTCTGGGAATAAAAATTCCTTGAATAAAGAATGAAGTGGCAAGTGTTCACACACTGTATTAATCCCAAATAGGTTATTAATATAAAATTGTATTTAAAATGTAAACAGAAGTTTTCATAAGTTAACATTTAAGGATTTAGTTGCAGGGTGTTTTGTGGGGATTAAAAAGTTTGAGTTGTGGTTCTGGATTTTATCAGAATAACATGTTTCCACTGAGGTATTCTCTTCCTCAGCACTGCTTTGCTCTGTAATTAAGTACATTTGCATGCCTGTTACTTAATTGCAATCAGTCTGGATTGTTGCCAGCAGGCTGACTAAAGACACCTCACTAAAGAAGAACTGGAGAGGTCCTCAGGAGAGCTGGTTATGAATTCCACTCACAATTTGGATGTGCTTAAGTGCAGATTGGCTTATTAACCTTTAAACAGCTGCATATAATTCTCAAGCTTTTCAGCTGGTGGTGTTCTCCCTCATACCCAGAAGAGAGGTATTATGGTTATAGGCATAAGCTGGGCTGTTTTCATGTTGGCTGATGATCCCTTCTCCTGGTGGAAATCATCAGATAGCTGCCTTCACTCTGAAAGTCACTGGAACATAGGAAATGGGTGGTGGTAGTGGGCTGGATTTAAGCTGAAAATGCACAATTCTTGTATGACAGTGCCATGGGGGTTTTGTATGGTTGTTTGGGGGCATTTTGTTTGTTTTTCAAACTTGCTTGCATTTTCTTACATAATCCCTGTACTAGTAAGAAAAGTGTTTGTTTACCTTTGGTGGTACCAGGTAGGGCATTTGGAGAGAGATTCCTCTGGATGTGCCTGATGCAGAGGAGGTCCTTGGTGCATGTGTCCTGTTGGGAAGATCAGAGCAATATGTAGGTAACTGAAAAATATGGAAAGACAGTACAGGGTGTGCTGGAAACCTGAGGGTCTCTGTGGTATTAAAATGAGAAAGGCCCAGAGGAGTAAACTTGGTCTGCAAAGATACCCTACAGGTTTTGGCTCCTATTTTATTCTGAGCTTGCTTTGCTTTTGAAACCAAATGAACCAAAACCCCAAGAAACAATGCATGCTAGGTAATGGTCAGATGCAGATTCTCAAGCTATACCTGGGCTGAATCACCACTCTGGCCTGTGGCTGTGGGGACAGGGCCTGTTTTGGAGAAGGCTCCTAAGGATTCAGGCACAAATCTCTTTTCTGGGAAATCACAGAATGGTTTAGGTTGGATGGGGCCTTAAAGCTTATCCAGTTCCAGTCCCCTGCCACTGGCAGGGACAACTCGCTCTAGACCATGTTGCCAAATGCTCTGTCCAACCTGACCTTGTACGCTGCCAGGGCTTGAGCATTCACTGCTTCTTTGGGCAACCTGTGCCAGCACCTCACCACCCTCACAGTAAAGAACTTCTTCCTTATATCTATCTTGAGCTTCCCCTAAGCTTAAACCCATCTCCCCTTGTCCTATCATTACAGTCCTGGAAGGGCCTTTCTGGGAGCAAAGAGTTTCTATGAGGAAGCACTTGGAAAAGTAAAAAGCAAGGGAGCTAAGAGCACGTCTGGCTGAGAAACCCTGAATTTTCTGGGAGCAAGTGTTTGGAGCTGGCAGGGGGTGAGGAGAGAAGAGAAAGCATCTGCAGTTCGCTGGTAATTATAGAGCTAAAAGTGACTCAGTATTACTTGCTGACAAATGGAGTGAAACCATCTTGTAATTATCAGACTTAAGTGTTAAAGAGTTTTTGACACTTTTAGCTGTTTTTCCTTAAACCCTAAAATCAAACTGTTTCACTCCAAGATTGACTTGTGGGTTGTTGCTGGTTTGTGGGTTTTTTTGGCTGGTGTTTTTTGGGTTGGTGAGTTTTTCTGCTTAATCCCTTTAAAACCCATCTAATAATAAAAGTTTGAAAATGACAAACCATTTCATACAAATTTCCAATTCTTTTTGCTTAAACTATCTCTAATTTGGTGCTTTTTTTAACAAGAATGTTTATGGGTGCAGGTGCTTTCACACATTTTTGTGGAGAGGGCAAAAAATCCTCAATCTTCATGGAAAAATCTGTAAGTAAAGTATTTGCAATCTGCTGCCCTAATCTTAGTATCTACAAATTAATGGCTCATCTGGGGAGAGCATGCACTGCAATCCTGCTCAAATCTAATGCTGCTTAAAACTGCATTTCCTTTAAAAACTGTGTGAAATATCATTAGACTCTTGACCTTTGTATTACTTGTTTGAATCAGCTGCTCTGCGTTCTGTTACTGCAGCTCGCCCTTGAGAGGGGTAAATTATCTTTCTGCTTTTGAGAAACGGAGGTACGGGAGGTCAGGAGCACTTGGGTCAGACACGGCTTCTACCAAAAGACATCCAAAGCCTGATGATTCTTCTCCTGTACGTGCCAGAAACATCAACACCTTTGCCTATGTGGGAGTTGAAAGTCTTAACACCCTGACTTGGTCACTAGTAGCTTTTCATGAGAAGCCCTTGGCATATTTCTGTCCACTGAGAAGTTGCCAGCATTTATTTTCTCTGGAAGATAGCAGGTTGTGCTGAAAACCGTGATACTTGTAATTAGATAAGATGGATGTTAACATAACACTGAGCTACTGAAAATCACTTCTGGACTGTTGAACCAATTCCCTGCTCAGCACTTACTATTTTTTTAGGCTTTGTGTTGTATCCATATGCAGAAGAAATTTATTTGCTGTTAGGCAAGTCTGTTTCTTGGTTAAACCAAAGATATTTAAATCATGCCCCACATTATGAATCCACTACTTGGTTATTTTAGGATCTTCTTTATAAAGCCTCTTTTGGAAAATTATGTGCATAGAGAAATTAGGGTTCTCTTTCCATTCACACTGACTACATCTTCAGGAACCACAGTTATGTGCAACTCCATAGCATGAAAAGCCGTGACAAAATAAGAAGTTATCAGGCCAGAATATTATCATCAAATTATGCATACAGGCAGAGTAGCAGCTACTCACAGTGGGACCATGAATCACTGAAGTAACACTCTGCTGTGCAGATGATTTCATTCAAATTGGGTCCTGACTCCTTCCATTTTTAACTCTAAACCTCCCATTTACATAACTTTTCATGCATTAAAATACAAAACTATTATCTTTTGTGACTTGAAATTGTAATGTAATCTTGGCTGTTTTCACTTTGAATGTGGCTAATGGGATTTTGTATCTTTAATTGTTTTTCTCGGTGGCTTTTTTTCTTAATATGCTCCACAAATATTATGAAATATTATAAAAAAAACCCAACGCAAACAGGTAGTGTTGAAAAGAGCTGTTGCTCTCATTTTGGTTTTAGGGAAGGAAAAAAAGAACCCTGACAAAATTCTAACGAACAAATACACCATCACAGAAAAAACTGTAACACAGCTAGAAGCAAACTTCTAAATCCTTAATCTGTTTTCTAAGCAAAAGAATAATTTTTACCTTATTGATGATTCTGGATACGAGCACTTTTTCCACCTATACACACAGACACACACATAATGGTCTGGTTTGGAAAAGACCATATGATCATCCAGTTCCAAGCCCCTGCATAGGCAGGGATGCTTCACACTAGACCATGTCACCCAAGGTTCAGTCCAACCTAGCCTCGAACACTGCCAGGGATGGGGCAGCCACAGCTTCTCTGAGCACCCTGTGCCAGCTTCTCTGAGCACCCTGTGCCAGCTCCTCAGCACCCTCACAGAGAAGAACTTCTGCCTTAGATCTAACCTGAACTTACCCTGTTTCAGTTTGAACCCATCACCCTTTGTCCTATTACTACAGTCCCTAATGAAGAGCCCCTCTCCAGCATCCTTGTAGCTCCCTTCAGACACTGGAAACTGCTCTGAGGTCTCCATGTGTCGTGGTTTAAACCCAACCAACCACGCAGCTCGTTCACTCACTCAACCCCCCTTCTTGCCCTCCCCTGCTTCCAGAGAGATGGGGGGAGAATCAAAAGAATGCAACTTCCACAAGTTGAGATAAGTTTAGTAACT
>NDXB01005928.1:192085-217591 GCA_002631895.1 Agapornis roseicollis | reverse complement strand
TAAAGATGAGGAGGGGAGGTGGGTGGTAATAAATTGTATTTTTTTTTGTTCCTCCACTTTTTTTTTTTTTTTTTTTTCTCACAATGCTGAAAAACAGTTTCAAATCATGTGACAGTAGAAATCTATGCTAAAAAGAACTGGATTATGTGGGAATCTTAGAAAATGCGGTTTCTTCCTTGGATAAAAATGCACAGAACCAAGTGCCCTGTGTATTTTACAAACCCACAAATGTTGAGTTTTCATTCTGGGCTTTTACCAGTGAAACTGTCTCTATATCAGTTAATCCTGGTAACTGACACTCAGAGTGATGATTTCCGTCACCTGTGAGTGTACTATAAAATGACTCCCAGGAATAACTGGGATTTCTGCATATGATATTTTGACTGTAAATAAATAATACTAATAAACTCACGACAATTTAATCTTGGTTTAAGAATTAACTGGATTGTAAGTACTATAGAGAACTGAATATATTAAAACACTAAGGGATGGCAGAATAGTACTACAAAATTATTTTTAGCATTGGTTAAAGGTTCTTTCTTGTATTTACCAGCTTCTGTTAGTCAAACAGAATTTCTAAATGCTGAAGCATAGGACAAATTGTATTATTTCTCTGCTGTTTTATTCCATATGCAATCTATAAGAGGGTAAAAACAATAGTTAACATTAACCTCAGAAGGGAGGCACAGAAAACAGACAAAATCCATATTACTAATTTCAGGTTTTACACTGAGAATATTTAATTGGTGTAAGATTTTCATCAGTTTTTATACCTCCAAGATAAATGTCATGATGGAGATGGCTAAAAAAGCATCTCATAATCATTCAGGCAATTTATGGGCTTTCTCCTTTTCTCTGAGGAATGACTGTGCCTCTCTCTTGATTGGCAATATGTGTCTGTGGATATGGTAGTTTCCAAATCAAGGCAAACAGCCTTTATCAATTATATGTAAAGATCAATGCAGATATTCCATGAAGCATTTCCTCCAAAACTTGATGTTACTACACCAAGCACTCACCCTATGTGGGGCTCCCAGGGCCTGCAGTACATCCACTCCCTTGACCTTCAGTAGACCTAAGTTTATTTCTATAAGAAATACATCTTTTATTCCCAGAAATCAGTTGGGGCAGAAACTTAAGTGTCATTTTTAGGCATCCCCTTGCCAGAAAAAATCTGTTCTATATTCTTGAGTTTTTTACTGATGCATTGTCAACAATCACAGCTGATGAAGCTCCTGCTGTTTTGCTGAGCTAGTTGTTGCCCTTGGGAAGTGATTTTAAATGGCCTGGGAATAATTAATCCTTATAAACAGACTGAGAACAAGTGTGAAAAAGGTAAACAGGAAAGCAAAAATATTACACTGAAAAGATTACACAGATGTTTTGTACAATGGTGAAGAAAAGAACAAGGCAAAGCTGGAAGGAAACTGGTGTTGCTAATATGGCATAACTCAAGATATGAGGTCAGACTCTATAAACAGCTATTTACTATAACAAGACTGTGAAACATGCCTGGAAAGCGTGGTGTCCTTAACTACCAAACTGAGCTGGGAGTAAGCCTCACTGAAGCTCAAGTGCTGAGTGACCACAAGTGCAATAGCTTACCTAGGTTTTCCAGGTTGTCTGATGGTTAAACCATCCATGATCTCATCTTTACTGTAACATTCTATTTGGCACTCACCTCTCACTAAAAATGTAAGACTGCGACAGGATGGAGTAAATTACTTGTTTGAGGCCTGTGGGAAGTATTTAATCCAGGAGTAGAGTGTCGGTTTCTGCTCCATTGTCCTTTGTCAATCATCTTGGTAGTAATTTAGCTAAATACATTACCTAGAGATACTATCAGTGACAGAATATCAATCGCAGGAGGACGGGAGAAGCCTGAACAGGATATCTACGTCTTAGTAAGTCCATATATACATAGTGCAATGCTATGTAGTCATGTAGTCTTAATAAACTAAGCTGGATATCAGGAACTGCATCTGCCTATCCACTGTTCTCTCCTATCCTGGCTTGTTCAGAGGTAGACCTGGTTTCTCTATGCCATATAAGGACAAGGGGTAATGGGTTTAAAATAAACCAGAAGTTCAGAAGTTCTTTACTGTGAGGGTGGTGAGGCGCTGGCACAGGGTGCCCAGAAAAGTGGTAAATGCTCCATCCCTGGCAGTGTTCAAGGCCATGATGGACAGAGCCTTGTGTGACATAGTCTAGTGTGAGGTGTGCCTGTGTGGCAAAGGGGTTGGAACTAGGTGATCTTAAGGTTCTTTCCAACCCAAACCATTTTATGATTCTGTGATTCTATGAAAATACATGCTTTCAGGTGAATCAATTATGGTAGTCTTTATTCAAGGAAAAATGAAAAGAAAAAGAAAAGCAAAAATAAAATCAAATATACATGAGGAGAAAGAATGAGAAGAGGAATACAATGGTTTGTCATCTGACAAATGATAATATGTACCATGAATGGAGATAAAAATGCTGGTTGCCAAGGATGAAGAGAAAAAGAGTGGGGAAGTGACAGAAGAGTCCTGGGGAACACCCACAGAGTGAACATGAAAGGAAGACAATTACCATCCAGAAAAGTTTGAAAAACGAGTCAAATTGTGAAATGCAAAACACAAGAGTGCTGGCTGTTAGCTATACTAACAGTTTGTATTAAAGCAATGGTACAGAGCTATCTGCAGGGTGGAAACCAGACGAATAATCAGAGCACAGTAAGGGGATGAATCAGGCCTTCACAGGTGGTCTGAAGTCATTAACAATGAGAAGACCCTGTCTTTGTCATGCTGGAAAAGTTCAGTGCAGGCATGGATAGGATCTATGCAAAATGACAGATACCTATCTCTAGACTTTGAGAAATGCGGGAAGAGGGAAAGATCACAGTAATTTCACAGAAATGAAAACTGAAATTACGTGGTATTGTGAAATTAAGTGGTAAAATTTAAATGATGTGGTATTTCCTAAATAACATGGGAATTGTCTTTCATGACCTCACGAGGCACATGAATATTGAGAGGTGAGAAGTAATACTAGAAGTAAAAAGAAACACCTGAAGTAAAACCCACCTAAGAAGGGAGGTCTTATTAAACTGGATGTATGAAATGAAGGGGGAAATAATGAGAGTAGAAAGGAGGCAAAGGCATCTGTTGCTACTTTCAGAGGAAATAAGAGGACACACATATTTCACACATTTTCCTGCTGAACTTACAGTCACTGTTAGAGGAGTAAGTACTGCTTTGCATGAATACCCATGGTGGAAATTTGGCTTCAGTCAGACAAGAGATACAACTGTGATGTTTACAGGTGTGTAGGAGCTAGCTGTGGTATTTGCTTAGCTGTGGATACCACAGGACATGTTTCATATTGTCAGTCTCCTCTGCTTGCTTCATGTGATTCCCCTCCAACCTGAGTTGGAGCCAAATTACAGGCTTCAGTAAGAGCTGGCATGTTTTTTTCATTACTTCCAGTGGTTTCTCATTTGTGCCACCCAGTGTAGTGTATGTAATTGAGAAGGTTTTACTTCTTGTGACAGAGGCTTCTATGGAGCAAATTGTTAAAAACTGTGTTTCCCAAATTGATGTTCTCTGCATTGCAGACACTAATAGATGCCTGGAGTCATGCAGAGAGGACTTCTCCCAGGGCATGCTGTCTTTTGTATACAGTCCCAGGTGACTTGTAATTCTTGGTTTTTTTTTTTGTTTTTTTTTTTTTTTTGCTTCCATACTCTGTTGCTTTTAAATGTGGGAAAGAAAGAGTGTTGGGAGTTGATATAATGGACTAGCTCCTGTCTTCCTCTGAAATTGCTTTATGCCAGANTGGGTGGTTTGTAATTTTTGGTTTTTTTTTTTTTTTTTTTTTTTTTTTTGCTTCCATACTCTGTTGCTTTTAAATGTGGGAAAGAAAGAGTGTTGGGAGTTGATATAATGGACTAGCTCCTGTCTTCCTCTGAAATTGCTTTATGCCAGATTCCCCACAGTATAAAGACCCATATTTCTGGTCTAATCATCTCCTTAGGAGCAGGGTGGAGGAAATTCTGGATTCTGCTGAAAGGATCTCTAAGGTGGCCCTCTCCAAGAGCTAGCAGAGTGACTGTCGGCACCCCATGCAAAGGAACCACTACATCTTCTGCTGTACTACAGCTACTTTCGCCTTCAGGGAATGGTCTTTTGGGAGTAATGTACAGCTGAGCAAAAACTGTTTGTGTGGTATATCAGGTTTGATCCTGACACACTCTTTTCTTATGCTAAAACCCCACATGTGGGACTGTGAAACCCTAAGATGAGGTTGTAACCTTGGCAGCTCTGTATGTAGTAGTGAATGTTAAGTTTGGACAGAAGCGAGCTGTGACTGAGAAATCCCAGCTGAGGGAGAAGCTGCATTTCTCAGACAGACCCAAGCTCCTGCTTACTGGCTTTCAGCTAAGACTGGAGCTCAGTGCTGTCTCTCCCCCCTCCTTTCAGTCCTGGAAAACTGTAGGCTTCAGCTGAAACAAGGGAGGGATGTTGTTCATTAATACCTCCCAGGAACAAGCTAGAAAGTGAACATGTGTGCCTCTGATCTCAGGGTTTGCTGTTTTTCTGGAGAGCTCTTTTACCAATCCCGGAGGTGAGGCTCTGATCTCAGCTTTGAAGAAACAGATGACAGGCCCACAGCTATGATCAGGCCACCTCTTCAAGAGGCAGAGGTAGCCTCTCCTCTCTGCTGGGCAATGGCACTGTTAGCTTGAGTGTGCTGCCACTGATCACGAAGGCCAAAGCCCAGACTTCAAACCAAGGTTTTTCTGCAGAGTTTAAGGCTATGTTTACACTGTAGTGCAAGGCCAGACTGAAAAAAAAAAAAAGCTACTGGATACCAAGTAGGCATAATAGTGGCCACCTTGTCCTTGCTGTAGTGATGGTGGGAATTTGGTCCTCAGTGAGTTCTAAGTTCCTTCTACTCTCATCTCTCATCCTTGCTCTGTGCTGAGATGCTCGGTTAATTCAGAATCTTTATAGTACCTTAAACCACACAGACTTTGGTATCTGTTACCATTATCCAAGCAGGTACTTCTATCCTCTAGTATACAGTTTCTCTGAGCTAGACAGAGTACCTAAACTGACTTATTTCCTGGTTTTATGTCTGTCCTCAGGTACTTTGCATTAATTTTTAGTCCATTACAAACAGCAGATTATCGTCTGTGAATTTAGGTTGTTTCTTATGACTGTCTACATAAAATCACTTACAGAAGGGCTGGTAAAAACATTTACAACACTTTGCATGAATTTTACATCTGTTCCTCAGAGTCTGATTTATCAGTCTGTTAAAACACTGGTGAGCATTCTAGAAGTTTTATGGCTCATGTACCAAAATACACAGTATCATTAGTCGGAGTTAATCTTTCAGTAATGTATTACAAGAAATATGGGAAATTCTTTACCCCCTTACAAGCAAATTCTATCTTTCAAGTCCTATGTTTTTGTTCTCTTCGATTACGGTTTGATCAAGAGATGTGTTCTGCCAGTATTTATCCTTAAAGTCATGTTAGCTATTATTTGCAGTGTCAGATTCATTGCAGATGTATTTTATCCATTTATAAGGCTTCCACCCCCTGCCCCCCATTACTTCCACTACTGCTAAGCATTTGCTTCTACACTTGAAGGATGTTAATTGTCTGCATAGTTGGGTTTCTTATTTGTGGTTTTAGTCATAAAAAAGAATGGTACTGGATTCTTTTTTCCAGTTCTTTAAACAATGTCTGGTTTTATTTTACTTTAATTGTTAATAAATTAGTCCTAATTCAATTATTCTGGCCCGCTGAACAATAGCATGGGACAGGCAGGGAATTTTGGCCTGCATTATACCTTTGGGCTAAATTAATAGGGCAACATTAGGATTTTACCCTTACAATCTCTGCTTGTTTCTCTCCACTGTGTGTGCACCTGGTTTCTCTGATCGAATTCTTCGTACTGCGTCTGCTTTTTTCCTTCAATATAACCTGATGAAGATGTAAAAGATTTATTTCCAGAAGGAGCAAAAGTTTATTTTCAGAGGGAGCAAAACCATTCCAAATAACTTCAATCACTAGATCTCGCTTTAACAACAATAACAGAAATATCTGTCCACCCAGATGAGCTGTAACCTGTCAGTGTTTCTTCATAAGCTCCTTGGAGTGCAGTGAGAACAGCAATGAAATCATCATTCTGCTGTATTAAACTGAGATTGCTCAAAGTTGAGTTAGCTCAGCCAGGTCCCGTAAGCTTGTAGAAACCAAGAGCTGGGCAGTGTCCAGCCAGACACTGAGAAGAAGATGACAGTTTGGGAAGCAATGATGCCTGGGTGGAATAGATTGTGCTCTTGAGCAATAAAAGCTTGTAAATTCAGGAGAATAAATGAGTGAGGAAGAGTGACACTTTCCAATGAGTAGTTATAACAGTCCTTCCCATTTCATGCTTTTTGCTTTGGCTGCTGATTCAAAGCTGGGACTTGCACATTTCATTTTATAACTGATGCTACAAGAAATCGTGTTATTTTCTGAAAGCTATTCCCAGTAAGAACTTGGTTGGTATTTTCTGTGCTAAAACCTTTATCAGAGATTTGGACAGAGCTTTGGGCAACACGTTCTGGGGTGATGTGTCCCTGCCCGTGGCAGGAGATTGAAACTGGATGATCTTAAGGTCCTTTCCAACCCAAACCATTCTGTGATTCTATGATTTAATGAATCTGACAAATTTAGTTAATTATTGACTGAAAGTGTCAAAACTGAGTTTCTAAGTATATTATTAAATCATCATATTGGTTCATAGAGTGATTATCCTCTATAGGAAAATAAATTTCATCTTCATATTTATATAGCTTTTTTTAATCCTTAAAGTATTTATCCTCAGATCACTTCAGTAACATAAAGAAGTATAATTATGTTCCCACTCCTCTTTACATAAACGAAGAAAGATTCAATTGCTGAAAGATGCAGATTTGCATCTTTTCTTTCAGAAAGATGCAGTCTGATAAATTTTAGTCATTTACATGAGATAGACACTTAACCCAATTAGCTGTTTTCACAGCTTCCAGTAACAGTCACACATAAAGCATCTAAGCATCTGTGTCCTATCTGAATCTCAAAATGTGATCATGAAAATATCACTTTGCTGCCAGAAATACCCTGTTTGTATTTCGGGGTTTGGTCTTCAGATTCTCTGTAAGCAAGATGTTGTTATTCTAGGTTTGGGCAGTGGCTCAATTGGGACCAAAGGGAGCTGTTTCTTGCCTAGTTCATGCTCAAGTCTGATGTGGGTTTAGAAATGGTTCTCCTCAGCAAATGTGACTTGAAGGATGCAGTCAGAAAGCATTCTCCTGGAGAAAATGCAGGTGCTCCCCTCTCCTCTCTCCTGTCTTTTTTTTCAAAAGAGTAGAGGAAGAAGTAAAGTTCATAGCTTCTTGTAAAAACCTTGCAAGTTAAAGAATGTGAGAGCTCCAGGTTCAGTTCTCTCTGTAACCTTCAAACTTGCCTGGGGAGCAGGATGCATACCAAGAGCCCAGCCTGGCTGGTGGAAGTGCTTCTGCCCAGGTCTAAATCTTTGCTTGGGAAAGAAATCAAAGTTCATCAAGCTTCAGAGGGTAAGTGATTGCAAACAGAAAGGGAGCATAAGTTGTCTCAACCCCTGGCCAAACCCCTGGTTTCAGATAATAACTGTGTCCCACAGTACTCAGCTATCAAAGGGAAGGATGACTATTAGCCACTGTCACCTGGCTGCATTTTTTAAGTGAACTTATGTGGCTTTTGAGACATAAACCAGGGTCACTGATCTTTAGCTAAGTTCCTTTAGCTAAGATCCTGCACACTGAAGATACTTTTGCTGCGTCAGGGTTCCAGGAAAGGGCCATATTTATCACATGCTAATGCAATGCATTCGGCTCTGCTATCAGGACTAGGGAAGTAACTGTCCCTCTGTACTGGGCACTGGTGAGGCTGTACCTTGAATACTATAGTGAGGGGCTCAAAGAGAGATATTGAGATGATGGAGCATGTCCAAAGAAGTGCAACATAGCTCATGAACAGGTCTTACAAGGAACAGCTGAGCAAACTGGGAGGGGCTTTAGTCTGGAGAAGAGAAGGCTCAGAAGGGACCTTATCACTCTCTACAATTACCTGAAAGGAGGATGAAGCAAGGTGGGTGTCTGTCTCTTCTCCCAGGTAATACGTGACAGAATAAGATGAAATGATCTCAAGCTGCTGCATGGGAGGTTTAGACTGGAGATTAGGAAAAAACTTATCATCTGAAAGGGTTTTCAAGCATTGGAACAGGGTGCCCCAGGAAGCGGTGGAGGCACCATCGCTGGAGGTATTGAAAAGATGTATAGATGTGGCACTTAAGAGACATGGTTTAGTGGTGGACTTGGTAGTGTTAGGTTAATGGTTGCAGTTGAAGATCTTAACAGTGTTTTCTAACCTAAATGATTTTATGATTTCTCCCAGAAAAACTCTGCAGATCTGTCTTTTCTGTATCTTTCAACAGGTTTGTAGAAAAGTTCTAGAGAGCCCTAAAAAAGACCCTCTGCACAGCAAAACGTTACTCTCCTGCTTTTTTCCAAGTTCCTGTTGCTTAGCTGTGGCATTATATTGTGTCACTTGAGAGAAAGAGGCAAAGCTGGCTGCTTCTCTTGGGACAGTGAGCTCTCACTTCTGCAAGCATCTCCAGTTGCACAAGGATACAGGCAAGTCAGCAGGACTAAAATAGCAGTGTCCAGCTCAGCTGAACAGAGCTCTATGTTTATTTCTCAAGTGTGTTTTCAAGTGCCTGGTGGCTTAAGTGAGACTTAGACATGTGCTTTACTGAACTGCAGAATTTACCGAAAAAGAGAAATACCCGTATCAGTTTTTCTGCTCTGAAAAAGGCTTTAGCTAAACTTAGATCTTTGACTGAGGTATTGACCAGGTATTACCAATTTAAAATGCAGTTTGGAAAATATGTTGGAGTTAAGTAAGTGTGGACAGGAAAGAATAAGGAGAAAAATCTGCCAGTGATGTTTCATACAGTGAGAAGCCCTCCCACAATCAGTCACATGAAGAATGTAAAGGGCATTGGAGCAGCATACCAAAGCACATAACCTTTGACTTATGAATGTTATACATGCAAGAGACTTCCAGCTTTCCTAAAAAAAAATGTTTGTATTAATTTCATGTTTTGACCTTTCTAGGTATTTTTAAAAGAAGCTTCTTTGCTCTGTAATCCATCATAATGAGGTTAAATGTTTTAAAACAGGCTGTCACCTCTCAAGTCTTTACTGTAGAGTTAGCCCAAGAGAAAGGCATTTAGTTTACCTCATGGTGCTGGTCTCTGTTATGGAGTGAAGGCTACTGGAACCAACTCCTTAATTCTCCATATTGTAGTGAGCAGAGCTTTGTGATAGTTCTGCTTCTGCCCTGTCCGCCTGATTCCTGCCTGGTTCATCTGGTCATAGTGAAGAACTCTGTTATCAGGCCGTTGTCAGGACTTAAAAATTCACCTGCTTTCTGTTGGTCAAGTGGGAGGGCCACCAGCCCAAGTGTACAAGATTGAAAGTAAAATCTACCTAAGAGACTCTGTGCATACTGTAGTGAAGATACACATCAAGAAACATGGTGTAGGGAACTGCACTGGTATGTCATTCTCACTTATTCCCTTTGCAGGCAAAACCACAGTCTCCTACATTGTTAACCCTGCTTGTTGAAGAGCATGCACCCATTGTGGTATTAGGTATGCCCAAAAGAGCTAACACCATGCTTCTGCATTACAGGTAAACGTACTTTGTTTCAGAGTTTCCTATAGGGAGTTATCCTTACTCATCAGGAAAATAAAAGAGTATCTATGAATCACCTCCAGAGTTACTAGTGCGTATCTCTGGGAGTCATCAATTCTGACAGTCATCTCCTAATTTCTTTCCTCCTACTTGCAAAATCCCTTTTCTTCATAATTATGTAAAGCAAGTGAACGAGTGTTTAAGGTACTACAACTGAGTGAACTGGATGGAATACAAGGTATCTGGTATTTAGCCATTCAGGAACAGGAATCTGCAACTGAACTAACTTTTGTCTTTTTTTAATAAGACTGTGTTTAAGGATCTTGTCATGGCTCTGATTTAGTTTTGTCAAGAAAAATCTTCTGGAAGGACTGGGCATGTCAAGCTTGAGAGAATCATGGATGAGCATACAGGCCTATGTACAAATATCTTTGTGCAGTGTGCAGTATTGTCTATATGATTAGTTATTTTCCTGTTGTTGCAATCATATCCTTTGCTTTACAGACATTTCCTACTCTGAAAATGTGCTGAAAATATTCAGTGGCCTGTTTTTTCCCCACACGTTGCTGCTCAATTGCAATGTATTCGTGAGCAAGAGCTCAAAATTGCTCCAGTGAGATGCATCTTTGAGGTGTCTTCTGAGTATGTTCCTGAGTAAGACAGGCTTAAAGTCTGTGAGAATCTTTGGCACTCCTGTTTCATCCTCATGAACTTTTTTCTAGGATTGTTTGTAAAAGAAATGATTCTCTTAGAGTCCACATAGAAATCACCCTGATCTAGGTCTCATGAAACAGCAACATTGCTCCCATATAAAAAATTTTGAAGGATTCCTAGTCTTTTACATGATTCGTTGATGAAAACCAGTCTGGGTTCAAAATATGTCATTATGTATACCCTTTCTCTGTATCTGAGCAGAGATTCCAGGCTCCCTTGGGAGCTGGCCTCTTAGCTTGCTTCAGTCCTTTCTGCTCTGAGAGCTGGGCAGCTGGGAAAAAACTCATGGAAATTTTGCAGCATTGAAAATTCTGGATTTAGCGCAGAATGCAAAATAATTTTCTCTCATATGGAACTTCTTAGGTCTTCTGGGACCCACAGCTGAACTTTAGTCTTAATGTCTTGTGTCTTACGGGTCAGGTTGTCAGTCTGCAGCTCTCAGACTGGACTTGTACGCTTCTTCTGCTGTCCCTCTTCAACAGCCTGAGATACCTTCAGAATCCACAAGACTTGGTAGGCCATTTGAGTCCATCAGTCAGTCCTTGCCATGAATTGTAAGGAGCATATTTCACTTCAGCAGGAGAGTCGTATCCAAAGGAACCACTGATGGATTTCAGATCTAGGATTAAAAACTCTTATGCATTGACTTTTTGTGAGAATTCTGTATTATTTTCTCCCCCTTCTCTCAGTTGAGGCTGTCAGCCAATAGCATTAATTTCATTTAATACTTCTTACCATCTGTTTTGAACACATCCACCTCACTTTTTTTTTTCCCCCATGAATACAGAAATGTTCAGATTTATTAGCTGAAATTCCTTTGCTTGCAACAATGTCTTGTCTGTCCAAGTGCCCTGTTATGGAAGGTGTACGTGCAAAGCCCCTGGGCAGGATGATGTTGTGTGTCTCATGTATCCCGGCCTCTCCTGGATGTTATTTCTGTTGATGGTCTAGCTGCTGACCATTTCAGGTGCTCCCCTGGTAAATAAGGCAAGGATGAAGTCTCTTCGCTTGATCCAGCAAGTCCTCTGATTACAGAAATGGTGCCAGGGCTGAAAGAAGGAAGAATAACTGAATATAACTACTGTTTTCCTGTTTTATAGATCTGGGCTGATTGTAATTATGTGTGGTTCTTCACTTAGCTGTTAACTTGAAAAGATTTGGCAGCCAGATAACATGGACCAGAATTGGGATGAAAATATTCACAGTGACTCAGGGATTTAATGTGAGAATGGATATGATGTTATCTGTTCTTCTGTTTCTTGTAGTTCTTTTAATGCATTTTATTGCAACTACACAGGCATTATTAGGACAAATAAATATCCTTAAAACAATGCTTCTGGTTTTCAGTTTTGTTTATTTTTTCTTCTTGCCTCCTGCAATGTTGACAAATTAGCTGGGAATGGATGGAAATAGTTTAATTTAGCAGTCTGAATCACATGTAAATGCCTAAGAGGAAAGAATAATTTTTTAATATACAAGCCTAGAAGAAGACAATGAGATCTGTCCCCAGGAATGTTGTTGACATATGATAGGAAGTCAAGGTCTTCTAGCCACAAGTGTATCTATTTTTTTGTATCAGCACTATTTTTCTTTATATTTGGAAGCCTGTCTTGTTTGATTCTAACACCTACATTTTGTAAGAGCAAGTAGTGATAGGATAAGGGCTTTAAACTGAAAATGGGGAGACTGAGATTAGATATGAGGAAGAAATTCTTCACTATAAGGGTGGTGAGGCATTGGCACAGGTTGTCCAGAGAAGCTGTGGCTGCCCCATCCCTGGCAGTGTTCAAGGCCAGGTTAGATGGGGCTTGGAGCAACCTGGTCTAGTGGAAGCTGTCCCTGCCCATGGCAGGGGTTGGAACTGGATGAGCTTTAAGATCCCTTTCAACACAAACCATTCCATGATTCTATGATTTATTGCATTTTACAAGATCCAAATTCCCCTTTTTTTTAGCAGCCTACATTCAAGCTACTGATGTTCTGTGTGTCACCTGCACCTGTGTGTTTCTAGCTTCATCCAGAGAATCTCTATAATTAAGCTCTTATGCCAGGACAAGCCAGGCTCTGCAAACTGATGTGCAGTAAACACTATAGATAATAATTTCCCTGCCATAATTCCAAGTATTTACTGTTTTCCTGGTTAAATTGATTCCCTCTCCACTGTACCATAGGCATCTAGTCTTGCAAAACAGGAGCAATTTCTGAAGGCTTCAATAACGTGACAGCCAAGACATAGAGTTGTGCTAAATGAATCCATAAAGGACTTAGTCCTATAGTAGTAGTGGCAGTAAGTATGACAGGGATGCAGAAGGCAGAACATATTTCTTTTGTAGATGGTAATAAAAGTTTTTGAGCAGTACTGATGATAGTTAAGGGGAAGTTTAGCATAGAAGTGTTAAGCAACCAGATGGAAATAAAAAAATAGCATATGGCTCCTTGAGAACTCCATTTTACTGTCAGTAGAGAAACTCAGACTGAAATATGAGAAATAAGAAATTAAACCTGGCTACAATGCATATTTACTGAAAAACTTATACGGCTAATGTACCCATATGCACAGGTTTTGTTTTTACCTTTTACTAGCAAAGAACCCCAGCACTGTGCTGCTGAAGAGTCTGTTTAGAAAGGCTTATCTTCCATAGGGGAGCAGAAGAAAGAGATGCACAGTTTTTTCTTTGGGCAATCTGAAGGCCTTGCTTCTGTTCAATTTCTCAGACTTCTAAAGTTTAGTAGCCTTATGAAGCATGAAACCTTGAGGAACAAAACTGGCATTGTTAAATTGACAGAATTAGGAAGAACCAAGTACTTCTTCAGAGGTGGATGCAAGCTCCAAATCCGAGAGTTCTCTCTACCAGCTATAAAAAGATTCTGCACCCCCTCCTTTTGTTTGTTTTCTCTAGCTGTCCCTGTCAGGATTTACCTCTGTTTCTCAGCCATTCTTATTTCTTCTGTACCTTAATTAGTGTTTTTGATCTGCAACTTGCTGATATCCGACTGCACGTGGATGAGCAGTTTTGTATGAAAGATAGCCAAGAAAAGCACAATATTGCTGCTGGCTTACTTTCACTTTACAGTGGTCCAGAACATCACTGGAAAATTTCTAGAGGTGTTGGAGATGAAAAACATTTAAAACTTTACTTGTTAATTTCCAGCTAATAGCATCTGAGTTAAAATTCTTGTTATCAGTGAGCTAAAATAATAAGGCTATAATGAAATATTGCAGATTCTTTAGAAGTATGTAAACAGCTTTCCGTACAACATATATATTTTGTTGCCTGTCTTGCATCCAAGGAATAAGCTGCAATCACATGAACTTTGAGATTCAGTTCAACTCTACATGTACTGTGGTACTTTAAGCAGGACACTTCAGCTGGTGTTTCAGATAACTGAAACTGACAAGTTTTCTGCACTTACAATATTTCATTATATAGTTTCAGAGCACATCCAGACATTTCGTATCATACAACTGTTGAAATGTTGATACCCTGCCTTCATTTTTAAAAGCACAAAGTTGTGCATATGCTTTGATGCACTTGATACAAAATAGGCATTTACTAAGTGTTAGGGGGGAAAACTCAGATACCTACTTTAGTCTCCGAGAAGCTGCTGATAGGGTTGCTATCTGGTGGAGGCCAGATGGCCCTTAATGCTTCCTCAGCTGGGTGGAAGAGAGAATGATGCCAATGTTTCATGGCTCTGTTCTACCCTTGCACAAGACCCACAGTCCTTGAGCTACGTGCCATAGAATAAGAAATTGCTTGGAAACAGAATTTTTGAGAATGACTTAGAATGAGCCTGAGGCTCCTTATTTGTGAACCAAGAGAACATCAAGACATTGGTAATATGCAAGTTATGCTAACTGGACCTATTGAATGAAACCCAAATATGAATAAAATAAATATGGATTTTTTAAGTGCTGTACAACCTCATGCATTACCCACTACACTTTGGTGTGGTATTGTCACTAAACTTGAATGCGACTTTTTCAATGAAACTGAAAAGATCTGTAGGAAAGTAACAATTTCTACATAACTTCAGTTAGTTGGTGGCTTCTTAAGCTTCAGGGTAGTATTGCTAACTCACAGGAGAGAGGGAGATTTGTCCCAGAATAATTAGTACTCTTGCAGTCAGAACATCTACTGCAGCTATCGGAAAATTAGCTTGAAGCCTAGGATCTGGGTACAGCCTTAGATGAGTATCATTGTTACTTTATCAGTCCTGTTTAAGAACACAGTGCATGTGTGAGATCAGATCTAGTGCTGCGTTCTGCCTCTGACAATGGCAGACACCTAGAGAAATAACAAGACAGGCAAATATTGGTGATACCACACATTACCGTGTCCAGTAGTTTCCAGACATAAATGTTTCTTTATTAGTAGTAGCTTTCAATGGTTTTAATTTTAGAGAACTTGTCTGGTCCTTTCTGAGCTTAAATCAACTTCTAACATCTGTGATGTTCTCTGGCAAGGTGCTCTATTCTACTAGCTTTGACATGAAGAACCACTCTGTGTGTTTGTACACATCTGAGTTTCATTCACGCTTTTACTTGCTTTTTCTGCCTCTTGTTTTAAAAAGTGAAAAGATGTTAAGTTTTGCTGTTGGAAAGGAGGAGATTTCAAAATGCCATTTTCCCGCCCACAGAAATAGTTTCTTGCCAAACACTGACCTGGACTGTATTACATACAGACTGAGGACAATAAAAGAGGCAGAAGTCCACTTCATACAATTGGACCAAGGGTAATTCCCATGGGTGTCAGCTCTGTTTCTGAGCTCAGACAGATCAGTAAAAAAGTGCAGTTCAGGATACTGTTTAGAACAAAAGCCTGAGGAGCATAACACATTGTGTAAACTGAATGTATGTCTAGAATTGTAGCATTTTCTTACACAACTACAGGATGTCTATTACTCAAAATGTGCTCTCTGTTTTCAAAACGCAGAGTTGCAGACATGCACACTGACCATCTAATGCTTTTGTACACCTGAAAAACTGCTATTTCAGTAACTAAAGCTATTGCCAAAGCATATTCCAAAATGAAGGAACAAAACAAACTTCCTGGATCCTTATGTTAGAGCCTGAAGGAAATCTGTTCAGCACCCAAGGAGCTGTAACACTACAATAAAACACTGTTAGAGTAATAAAACACAGGTTAGAGTCTTACAGACAGCAATACTAAAAATGGTCATAACACTAGCACATTTCTCTATATTAGCAAGGCAAGTGGAATTGGGATTCTTTAGTCACCTAGATTAGACAGGAGTTTAAAGTTACACTGACTCTACATGGAAATAATTAATTTCTTTTTTTATGCAGATGATGATATTGGGAAATGGTTATTCACCTATTGTGCAGAAAAGGAGCCATTTCAATAGTTTTCTTATCCTGATATTAAAATTACTATTTTTTAAGAAAGAGAGGGGATTGCTTTTTTCAAAACACAAGCTAATTGAAATATTAGAATGTTTTCAAGGTACTCTTTCACTTTGTTCTTTTACTGGCAGATAACTTATTTGCCTGACAGTTCAGTGGAGTTAGAGAGTGATTGAACAGGTTGGTGGCTGAAATGTCATAAAGAGTGCTGTAATTAAAGTGGAGGAAAATGTAATTCTTTAACTAGCTTTATATATACCAAAAGCAATTAGGATTAGATGGGAAGTAGAAATAAAAATTAACTTGCAGCATAACAAAATGAATTTTTATTCAGCATGATCTACAAAAGATACTCCTACACATGCAGCATTTTGTACTACAGAAGTACCCATGATTAAGAAAAAGTGAGAAATATGTATAAAGATATAAGGAATAAGTTCTTTATTGTGAGGCTGGTGAGGAACTGGTACAGGTTGACCAAAGACATGGTAAATGCACCATCCCTGGCAGTGTTCAAGGCCAGGCTGGACAGAGCCTTGGGTGACATGGTCTGGGATGAGATGTCCCTGCTCATGGCAGAAGGTTGGAACTAGATGATCTTAAGGTCCTTCCCAACCCAAACCAATTAATAGTTTTTTGAACCCAAACCATTGTGTGATTCTATGGTTATCTGTAGGCTAACAAAGAAGTAGCTCCCTGGTAGCCTTCATGGTGTATGAACCATAAATGGTTTTAATTAGGCTACAAAATTACAGATGATACTGTACACAGAATATTGAAGGTAGAATATAATTTCAGAGTCATTTGGACATAATGTGCACTCAAGAATAATCACGGAAAGATTTAGATGAAATTTTTGTTTTGACAGGAGATGGATAAAGCTGTGGAAGTAAGTGGAAAATGTCAGGAAAATACAGGATAAGGTGTGTTGAAGAAGACTGACTTTAATGATGCTTTGATAAAATGGTTGTGTTGTTTTTCTTTATGAGTGAAAAAAAGCCGTGGGCCCAACATCTCTACAACTCAATAAGCGTTAAGATGTGTGGTGCTGCAAGTTAGATCACTAGCTGAGCTGGTGATACTGGAGTTTTCTACTACAATTAGGATTCTGCTAATTTGAGTGTGTATCTGGATGGTATGTAAGTTCGAGTACTGTCAGTACCGTGCCTTTCCTTTGGATTTGATGCCTGTCAGCTCAGCACCTGTGAGAATCGATGTTTATTCAGCTGTCCAAAAAGGAAAGTGAACAAAATGCCACCTCATTAATGATGCTGTCTTACTCAATACAAACCGTACTTGTTTGGGTGCTTCTCCTTTCAAGCAGAACACCTTGCTAACCCAAGACCTTCTAAATTAAGCTGTAAGTTAACAGCTTTTCAGCTTCTTGGACACTTGCTGAGTGAATCTGGCTTAAAAAGGTGAGGGAGACAATTTTCAGAGTCCTGCTGCTGATCTAATGCTTTTTTTCTTTTGAAATGTAAAAAAATAATTTCTTCCAGGTTTCTCAGCAAAGAGAGCACTGGGTTTGAGTAGCTTGTCCTTTCGAATGTTGCTGAATGATGGTTTTGTCCATTCTGTAACAAAATATTTAGGTTCAATCAGATACTTCAAAGGGTTACCACCACTATTTTCTTCCTTTTTGTTTAAAAATGTTTATTTTGATGGTATTACATACTTTATACTTATTCACAGGGTAGCTCTAGGCTGTCCTATAATGTCTTACAGTGCTTCTGCATACAATGCATTAATTTCTATTTCTACTGACTGATAGCAGCAGTCTGTAATTTTATTTGATTTGTTAAAGGTCACAGAAGTAGGCTGCTGCTGAAAGTATTTTCCTGCTGTTTTTCTAGCTTTTAAATATTTGTGCAAATGCATCATGGTTTATGTGGTACTGCTTTAAAAATGTTAAATGCATAGGAAGGTGTACCTCTATCTGTTCTTGGAATTGCCATTTGCATGCACCAGAGGAATGCTTATTTGGTTTGAAAGGAATCTCTTATTCTAGAATAAATTGCCCAGAAGAACATCTTTTGTCCTTTTTATATACAGATGAATAAAACTACAGTGGTTCACTACCTCCCTGTTTTTTGGGTTTGTTTGTTTCTTGCTTTTTTTTTATTAAGTAAAATTTATAGGCAACCTATTTTCCTGTGCAAAGCTGTTTGAAGTTACTAAATGCTTGAATAATTTTTATGCTAATACAATAAAAGGTTACATAGCATGAGCTCTTCTCAGTAGTCTCATTGTTCTGGGAGCCAAGTGAGCTACCATTTTCAGAAGAGCATGAGAAGAAGACAAGATGGTGCAGGCAGTAATCAGGCAACAGCTGTCTCTGGGTAAAGGCAGAAGAAGGCAGTGGTTCAAAGACCTGGAAAAAGTACTACAAGCAGTTTCAGGAACTGCTGCTGCAAGCTGTAATGTGGCCTCTGTAAATGAAATTGTGTCAATATCTTGAAGTATCACTAAATGTGCTGAATTTAGGATTGCAGTAAAGCATGTAAATAGCGGAGATGGAATTTCAGACATGTTGCTTCCATGGCGATATTGTATTACATGCAACATTTAATAACATTAAGTGGCACCATGTAATTTCAACCCAGATATTTACTGGTTAGGATCTCAAACAAGCTGTGATTTTTATGGAGTAGAGGGCATCCTTGCTTATAAGGTTTCTAAGTCTTGGGGAGCAGGGGATAGGCAGTTTTTGGGCCTGAATGGACAAAATGTCTTTTGATTAGCCAAAGAAGAAAGAACACTTTAGCTAGACAGGAGCTAACATTTTTAAGCTCCTGTCATGGTTTGAAAGTGGTAAGAGGCCTTCAAGAGGCCTCATAACTTGGGTCTCTAGATACATCTTTTAGGCTGAAATGACATGGTTGAAAAGTTTTTACTCAGAGCAAATATTGTAATGAGTCTCTGAACCACATGGTGTGTCATTATATAGCTTTGTTTCAGAAACTCTTCAATCACATTACAAAACAGGGCTCTCATAGAACTGCAGCATTTATGAATTTTATTTACACTGTGACAAAAATATAGGCAAATTACCGAGGTAGAACACAACTTAAAGGGTAGAGGAGGGCAAACAGCTCAGAGAAATGTCTGCAAAACCATGCCTGTGACTTTTTACTTGACCTCAAGCATGTCACTGCTCTCTTTGACACATGGGAGTGGTTTTTTTTCTGTCTTTCAAAAGCTGAAGGAGGATATTAAATACATGTTAGTTCTATTTGAGTGTTTTTATGAAGCCACAGTGAATTGTGTCCTTTTCACCTAAGGAAAGATAAGGAATATTTCCTTTGGTTTGTAGTATACTGAAACCCTTTGGGAAGTATGTGCCATAATTATATGAACTCAGCCTTCAGAAATACTGAAGAACTTTGCTTGTGATGTGAATAAAGCCCTGTCTTTACCAGTAAGACCTGACACATTCTAGCATTGTATTTGTCTTTCTCATAACTATGTTATTCTGGTAGCTCATGCTTATCCTTGGCTAAGCAATATATACAAATTCATCTGTTCTTCAGTTATTTCCCATGGAGGAGGTTAACATCAAGGAGGTTACCATTGAGGATATTACCATTTATGGTACAAAGTCCCTTTATCCTAATGTGTTAATAAAAAGCCTTGCATCTCATATAATTGAATGTTCAGCATGCCTTACTGCTCTCCTTAATACCATCTAATTGTTATACTGCTCTGATCTTTGTGTTACCAGCAATTTCTCACTTCATGTTATTAGTACTTACCTATTATTTTGGCAGGGCTGTTAATGAAATGGTAGGTACCATCAATCTCAAAACAAGTGACTGAATTATTCCACTGGTGTGATTTCCTCCAGTTCAATACTTTCATTTTCAAAACCTCTTGTTTACCTAACTCCCTTGTATGTTACTTACTTACTCTAGAATCCCTTTTGTGCTCTGGGTGGGTTTTTTTTTTTGCTTTACTAATAAGACCACACACTGAGGAGAGGTGAGTTATGTATTTCACTAGCCTAGAAAGTACATTATCCTGTTTAACAGGCTTCTGGAGAATTTTAATCTGACAGAAGCCTCCCAAACCATAACTTCCATTTTACTTCACCAGAGTTTGAGTTTTAAACCTTGCAGAGATCTCAAACCTGTGCTTTTGTCTGGATAAAGTTCAGCGGCTTTTCAGAATACTTTAATAAAAAGAGCTGTATTTATAAATCTTAATAATTTGGTTTTCATTGTGGCAGCATTCCAGCTGGTGAAATTAGAAGCATTATGAATGCTGCTGCTGATGTTATAATAGTAGTTTCTAAATGTTCCAAATACTGTGATAAATAAAGGTCTGAAAATTATACAACTTGTGAAAGTGGAGCTCTCATTACTGCTGTCTCCTTTTGGAAAAGGGACGCCCATGATGATGAAGGTTAACAAGCAATGACATTGTGCTTAAAAGAAACAACTCCTCCTCCAGAAAACAAGCAATTTGCTTTGCTCAGCACTCTGCAAGCATCTTCACCTGACTGACTTTTGTTTCTGCCTAGCTACAACCTCTTCTTTGGTTGTTTTTTGTTGTGTTGTTCTAGTGACTATTTTTCTTGACACTTTCTTATCTGTGATGTAAGTAACATGAACTAAGAGAAACTGACAGCAGGTATTACCAGTGCAGCTTTTCTTAAGCCACCAATACTCACTATCATAACACAATAAATCTAGTTAGCTTTATTGGCCTGTGGTACTCATTATTTGATGTAGTACTATAACAATATTCTATTTATTATATCAATCTCTGGATTCTCAACTTTAACATCCTAAGAGGTCATGACAGGACTTCATATTTCCAAGCAAAATAGGCAAATAGGGTTTTTATCCACAAGCTTTCATGAATGGAGCTGTATGCGAGTATGGCCTTCACATAGCTAATGGATTTTGGCTTGTAGTGCAGTGTTCAAGGCCAGGTTGGACGAAGCCTTGTGTGGCATGGTTTAGTGTGAGGTGTCCCTTCCTATGGCAGGGGGGTTGGAACTAGATGATCTTAAGGTCCTTTCTGTTATATTTGAATTGAGGCAAATTGATTCCGAAATGGATTCACTAAATATTTATTAAGGTAGGAAAGCAAAAGCAGCGCTGGGCCGCCAGGGAGTTGCAGCTCCACCGAGGCTCACAAATTCAGGCAAGTCAAGCAGTCCTTTTTATATTCACAGAAGCTGGTTTCGATATCTTGGGTGCGCCCCTCTGCTTCTTTTCACAGAAGCCCGTTTTGACATCTTCGGTACGCCCCTCTGCTTCTTCCCTGATCCGCACTTGCTTCAGGCAGTTCCGATAAAATGTCGGTTACAAAATCAGCTTATACAATCTATTCTTTACATGGTTGATTAGTACAACGGCACACGTTATCGTAGTAACATAACATTGCGGTTCAACACTTGCTCAAGATAGCACTGTGGTCTTCGCTCAAGACAGCACTGTGGTCATGTCTCTTCTTGCCAAACAGGAGGCTCTCAAGACCGCCACAATGGGTTCGTTCCTCTTGCTTAACTTGTTTGATCAGCAAATTACCCTTAGTTACTTACTACACTTTCCAACCCTAACTATTCTATGAATCTATGAATCTATGTTTTAACCTCAGAACCCACTCTCTCACTCCTTCTCCTCAGTAAGTGCAGGGGGAAGAAAGTAAGATGAGAAACATCACATGTTGACATAAAGACTTGCTAATTACTTCCAAGGGCAAACCAGACATGACTCTGAGAACATAATCTAAACTCATCACAATTAGTGGTGAGAAACAAAGGTCAAATTAAGAACACCTCCCACCCAGGCTCACCTTTGTGCCTTCACTCCTGACCTCCTCCACCCTGAGGGGCGTGGGAAGATGGCGGCTGCGGTGCTCCCTCTGGCTCCCCGCGGGGCGCAGCTCCCTCAGGATCTCTCCACCCGCTCCCGCCGGCAGGAACCTCCATGAAGCACCTCCTGCCGCTCTGCCCTCGGGGAGGGGAGGGGAGGGGCTGGGCTGTTTCTCACCCTCATCCCCTCAGCGCTTCCCGCCGGGCAGCGCCCGCCCCTCCTCAGTCGAGGGCTCTGTACACGAGGCGCTCACCCGCGGCTGAGGGGCTGGGTTGAGCCCCGCCTGGGGGCGTTGGAGCCGTTAAAGCCGGCTGGAACCGGCTGGGGCCGCATCGGGGCAGACAGGAACCGCCCCGCCGAGACCGCGGAGAGCACTGGCCTTGAGGACGGCACCTGAGGAGCGGCGCTCGGTACGTGAACCTTTTTAAGATAGTTTCGAAAGTATAGCAATTCCCTAATTTTTTATGCGCTGTTCCTGTGCTGTGAACTTGCTTGTCGTTGTGCTAATGGCCTGCGCACCCTGAGCAGTGCCGCAAAGCGGCTGGAATCATGAGACCCGTAAACCTGAGTGGTTTTAGGCCAGTCTTTAAAGGTCAAAGCTGATTTTTGTTTACTTTGGCTGCATAATTGCCAGGGTATGATACTCAGTGTTTTGTTTGATGTATCTTATTAATTCCTCTTCTGTAATTATTTCTGTGACACATAATCACTTGTCAGCAGCTTCTGGTTACTTTGAAAGAAAAGATGAACGTGTCACCTACTTGTTAACTCAGTAAGACACCATGAGATCTTATACATGTCACATTTATCCACATTTCTGCAGTATTTTTCTATTAAGCTTGCATGGCTTACTACTTACAAGAAGAAAAAGTAATACTTAGAAGGGAAGGCCTTTATTAACAACATTAGCAACAGCAGGAATTTTCTGGAAGTAGGGGTTAGGTTTCAGGTTCTATCTTTCATGGTTGAGCTTGTGCTTTTAACCCAAAGCTTAAAATGATGTCCTCTGCCTAGTAGAGGGACTGGGTTTTGGTGTCTCTGGTGGCAGCTGCAGAGTGATGGAGTCAGACTTGTAAATGTTGCTTTCCATGCACAGACTTGCTGTTCCTTACTTACCATGTCTAAAGTACTTCCAGAAAATACATCTATATACACCTATAGAATACCATATATACACGATTCTCTTTCCTAGCAAGTATTTGGAAATACATATCACCTGTTCTTCCCCTTTAGGTGGGTAGAAAGTACAAGTAGTCTCTGGCAAATTGTACATGCAAAGTCTGGTTTGCACAAATGAAACTTGTAGTAACTGTGGTTGTTCTCACTAGTTGGAGCATTAAATTGCATGGATCTGTGGAGCTGAGTTGAGTTATAAGGACAAACACTCTTTTTCTTTCCTTAGTTACAAACAAATCAAATATACTAACAGCTGTGTTGTAGTTGTTTTCTTTTGCGCTTATTTAATGCCAGCATAGGGGAAATTCTTGTAGCTTCATGTGTTTAAAATTTATCACCAGCTCCAAATTTCAGGAGCTGCTTCTGAGAAAAATGCTTTCTTACATTTATAAAGAAGAAAGAGAAGGGAAGGGATATATGGCTTTCTCAGAAGCAGAGAGAGGATAAAAATCTTATCTGTTGTTAATTGTGGAGAGAATAAACAATCACAAGTATTTAATTTTGGCAGTTGCTTAAAGGGCTTCTTGGAACTGACTGAAAAAATAATCACTATCACCCAGTAATTAGGGTCAAGATTAAATGCAAGCCTCGATATAGTACTAACAGTGTCATCCATAGATGAGTCAGGATTTGGTATCTGCTCTGAGATGCTTTCCTTTTCCCTGTACACTCAGATAGATGTGCTTGGCTTTTTACTTTAGGTTTAAGGTTATGGATCTAGAAACTAGCCAGAGTTCATTGCCACTTTGCTCAGTATGTTCTTACTGTTTCACATTTGAACTTCAGTTGAGGTTTTACCATTTTCTCATGTTATTAATCTAATGCTTTCCCTGGACTGTTCTTCTCTCAAGCAGATCACAAGTCTGGATTGGAGCCTCTACATCTCAAGTGCATGTTTGCTATAATTTTTTACTTGCTCTGGAATTTGCATTAACTCTGCCCCATCAGAGTAAGTTCCACTTCATGTTCATGCCTTCTTTAAAGGACATTCATTAGCCAAACGGGAGACAGAGAAGCAGTCCAGCTTCTTCTTTCCCTTCAGAGACAGAGTGACTGTGGAGCAGGAGGAGATTAACATGGCTGTGAAGACAGTTGGACTAACCGCCTTGGGGGAGATAAACATGTTAGACTAAAAGCAAGTAAATTATGGGATAATGCCTTTATGCATTTGCATTTATCTTTGCATTTGCAAAGAGAGATATTCTGTAGGTATTAGTCCTTTTGTTTTTCTTTAGTCAGCAGAAGCCTTGAGAAGAACATTATGGCAGAGGAGTGAGTTTCCCAAGGTAGTATCAGTCACAAAGTACCTAGAAAAGGCAATGAATTAAGTGTGAGGAGATTTTTTAAGATCTGTTATTTACTAGCCTTAAAAGCAACCTCTTCTTGCTTTACAGCCTCAGAAGTTACATAATGTGGCATCATAGAAGTGTAAGGTATAATACTTCATATCTCTCACAGGTTTCAGTAAGTTGGAGCTAATAAAGTCACTCACAACAGTGTTGATGTGGACCTGTGATAGTGGAAAATGAGAAAACCTGCTTCACTTTATCATGGGTTTTGATGATGTTTCTTGAGAGGAACACCTTCCTGCAGACCACGTACTGCACTGAGGCAGGACTGTTTAGTCCTGTCTTTCTCTTGACTCTAGACTCCTTAGATTGCTCAAATCCAGTGTCATATGAAATATGCTGTTCAGTCTTAGTTCTGGGCCCAACCAAGTCCTTATTTGCTCTGGTTTTGTTGTGTGGTATAACCAGTTCCTATATTGCTCTCTGAGCTTCTTGTGTCTCCGCTTTCTGACGTCAGTCTCTTTGGCCTGTTAACTTCTGGCCTTGAAATGGGACAGGTGCATCCTTGTTCTCCTTTCTGTATGTCCTCTACTCCAGTTACACACTGTACCCTTTTCAGCTTCCATATACTGCATCTACCAGCCATCAGTCGTTCCTTTCTCTTTACAGCCCTAGTTTGTCTTTTTCCTGATGATGATGTGCTTCATGGTGCCTTTTCTAATCTGAAATGATTTGCTTTGTGGACAGGGGGTCTTTACGAAAGGCATCCTTGATCTCAGAAATTTTCTGGGTATGTAATAGGCCATAAGAGTTCAAAAGTATAATGCAAGGAAGAGTGTTGCTTAGGATCAGGCCTAAGCATGC
Organism: Agapornis roseicollis; assembly: GCA_002631895.1. Taxonomy (NCBI): domain Eukaryota; kingdom Metazoa; phylum Chordata; class Aves; order Psittaciformes; family Psittacidae; genus Agapornis; species Agapornis roseicollis. Next base: position 192,602 of record NDXB01005928.1, on the reverse strand, counting down.
CAGCTATGAATAGTTGGCTAACCTGGTCTCATATTTCTGAAAGACTTGGTGGAGCCTGTGACAGGAAACCATCCTTCTCAAAGGACACCCTTATCAAAATCGATGTCTCTGCTGCAAAGAGCAAAAGTATCAGTCATCTAGTGTTCTGTTTTAACTTGTCACAAAGTATCATGCTGTCCCATAGCCTCATTCTTAGAAGAAAATTGCTTTGGTTGAGGAGTGGTCTCAGACAATGTTTGATACAGATATTTCATTCTAAGTTTACTCTCTCAAAGGTTAAATACTGAAACATCAGGTAATTAAAATACAGGCAGTATTCTTAGCTTTGTTGATTATTATAGGAAAAAGGTCTGAAAATAACACTTCAGGTTAGAAAAAATGTGTTCTTTTTTCTCATTATCCTGGTTGGAGCTTTTTTTCTTTTTGCTGCCTTCTGCAGTTTTCAAATAATTGTACCTGGGTTTGTAATTTTACATTTGAATGGTTTCTGACTAAATGTATCAATGTACAAAAAAAA